>KQ962931.1:716-14917 GCA_001563735.1 Leucoagaricus sp. SymC.cos
TTTTTTTTTTTTTTTTTTTTTGAATCAACGGTTTATTACGTGGTGCGCGGGTGCAGTCCGCGCCTAGCTAAGTAAAACAGAGCTAAGAATAAGTAACTACAAGACAATCTGAAACTAACTAACTATTCAAGACATGAGTGAAATCAAAACTACATAGGAGCCATGTATCGTGACACAACTACATCTACGTATAAAGTCTATTAAAACAACTAACACTGAATGGGATGGAAAAGAAAGAAAGAGAGATGTAGGAAGGTGGTATGTCCAAACCAAAAGGAAACTTACCAATATACCAACTCTTTTCGAAAAGATGCAGGTGTGAATGTGAAAGTGTTGTTTGTTGCATGGAGACATAAATATGCAACCCGGCGTGCAGGAGGAGCAGCAGGAGTAGCATGGAGACATTGTGAAAATGCAACCTGGCATGCTTGTGGTGTGAGAGGTAGAGGCGCTAACTCCAGCGGTTGAATTTTGCTGAAAGCGAATGCAGAGTGATTGGCAGTAAGAAAGTCAATGAGATGTTGAAGGGTAGCGATAGGTTCACTACTCCTCCAGTAGAGTGGACAATCCATGAGGATATGTTCATGTGTTTCGAATCAGAATCTGCATTGACAACCGACAGACTCATGAGGGAAGAATCTAGCTTGATATGAGCCAATAGGAGCATGATTAAGAATAGCTCGGATTGCTCTAATGGTGACACCAAAAGATGTGACAGGAGCGTCATCACTGATGGTGTTGGAGGAGTGTAATTCGCGAAGCCAAGAGCCACTGCTGTGATATTGGGGTTTTATGAAGCCATTTTTGAAATGCTTGCTTCGTAGGAATAGAAAACTATGACCCCAAAAGCTAGGGTCGGATGAGAATAGATTTTGCCATCGTCAATTGGCATTTTTTGTGGCCCTTCTATGTAAGAAGTTGTAAGAGCAAGAGTTGGGTTTGGCATCAATTTGTAGTTTAGATGCTTGAAGGTAGACTTTGTGTAGCATGCAGCACGATAAGCCTGGACAATGAGCTGGCGGGTTACAGTCACATTTAACACTTTGGAACAGAATATACCAAAAGTGAATGCGATTATGACTAGAACGTTCTAGCCAAGGGCGAAGGGCATTGATAGCCGCAATGGAGTGGGTCTGGCCTCCGTGAATAGAAGGGTCTAGAACACGGCAGGTTGAGGGCATGTGATCAGTGATGAGCATGATGCGATCGATGTCTGGTAAAGAGATGGCCTTGCATAGACCGAAACAAATAGAGGCCAGTTTGGCTTTGGATAGGGTGATGGTCCCAGAAGGGATGGAACGCAAATGAATGAGTTGTCCATTGCGCCAGATATGATAAGAAGCAACTGCTTGATGAGAGATGGAGGGAGGGATATTGCCATATGCTACGACAATGACGTGGTTGTTGATGGAGTGGATGGAAGAGAGTTCTGCATCTAATCGTCGAGAGTGGATACTGAGTTCCTTAAGGCTGGACCTATTGTAATCAAAAGTTGAGAAACGATCAGTAAACATATCTAGTAAACAATAGCCAGGTTGCGAAGACTCATGAAATTGATGGAATTTTTCATCAAGTTTTTTGAGTGAATGATCTGCTTCAATGATAGGACCATTAATTGAAGTGATTTCTTTAGCAGTGAAATTTTCGACTGCTCTAGGATGAGGAAGTGCTCCTTTAGAATTGTCAGCACTTAAGAGAGATAGTATGGGGTGTGACTTGTTGAGAGTCACATAGCGATATGAAGATTGTTTGGCGAGTTTAGAAAGATGGAAATTGATGGGGATAAGGCCAGCAAGTGCCTCAACACCACCAGTAGGCGATGTACGAAAAGCTCCAGTAATCCACAAAGCAGTGATTCTTTGCATTTTTTGGAGACTTTTGATATTTTGTGAGCATTTGGCGTTGGCAAAATACCATAAGTGATATCCGTATGTAGCGAGGGGGACAATGCAAGAACGATATAGAAGTCACTTTTGGGTGGGGATGAGTCCTCAACTAGAATTTCCAAGGAGACGCATAGCATGAACAGTGGATAAGGCTTTGGTGGACCAGTACCGAACATGTTCGTTGAATTTGAGTTGGCGATCGAAATAGAAGCCAAGGTATCGCCAATATTCCTTGGGCTTAAGGGAGTTTTGTGAAGTGAATGGAGCGAACCCTAAGTTGATAGAAGGATTAGCATCCCCATGAATGCGAGAGAAGTTGAATAGTTCCGATTTTTCATGTTCAAGTATGAGGCCAAAGTCGTCAAAGAGCTTGGCGAATACTCAGTAAGCTTTGGAAAGGATATCGTGACAGCTTTTCCATGTCTCTCCTTGCCCTATTAGAAGACCATCGTCTACAAATGACAAAACCATAACAAGTCCAGCCAAGTCCTGACTAGCTATGTAAAGCAATGGAGCCAAGTAAAGTCCAGAAAGAATTGGGGATAACGCGGAACCTTGTCCTACACCAACGTCAGCATTAAACAAGGGGGAAGAGTGAGAATTATATGAATAGGCCATAGAACGATTGATCAAATAATTGGAGAAAAATTTAACAATGCAGGGAGAGAATCCCTGTTTGCGAAGAATGTCTATCAACAAAGAATGATTGAGAGAAGGGAAAAATTGTGCAATGTCAAACACCAAAATACTAGTACATAGCTTTTTACTCCATCCAGCCCATATGAGGTGGGTGAGATAGATGCCAGCATCTTCAGCGCTTTTCTGAACAATGCCACCGAATTGAGAGGGGAAGATAGCACCAAATTTGCTAGCTTCAAATTGCATCCTATTAGCAAGCATTTTTTCTATGAGCTTGCTGATAGTGTTGAGTAGAATGATAGGGCAGAAAGCCTTAGGAGTGTCATAAATGGGTTTGTTGGGTTTAGGGATAATGATGGAAATGGATTCTTTGAAATAGGTGGGGAAATATCCTATATCAAGGCAAGCGTTAGCGAGCTTTAACAGCATATGTGATACATGTTCGTTAAGACAAAAAAGAGATTTGAGATGAGACCAGGTAAGATGATCAATACCTGGCGCCGACTTGTTGGCGCACATTTTGAGGCTATCTTGCATTTCAAGCATTGAAAAGGGGGTCCAAGAATGGGTCAGTATGTTGTCCAAACATTGAAGGATTTGATTATTGATGGGTCTATTATGGGCCGTGTTGTATGTACCATTAAGCGCTTTCCAGAGGTCATCTAGAGAATCACAAGGACGGTTGTTGTAGTTGATCGCCTTGGTGGGTGGCAATTTGCGATCCTTGGCCCAGGCCATTAAGTCCCAAGGTCTTGCATTGAATTCAGTGATTTCACTGATCTTGGTGTTGAAGAATTTTTGTTTAGCTATGCGGGTGGTTCTTCAGAACTCTCTCCATCTCAACTTTGTCTTTTCACTTCTATACAGACTCAACGTGCTTGTACACTCCTCATTCCACCATGGCTTGGAGCACGAAGTGATAGTACTTGTAGTCGCATGTTTATCCCATGACGACTTAACAAGGGCATTAATCTGCACTGAAAACAATTCGATTTCGTCTTCTGTTGAAAGATTAGAATGCCAAAGTGCTCCAAGCCCTTCAGCCAACTCGATCAAAAACTTCTTTTCTTCATCTGATTTAGGTTTGATAGAGCGCCTAGTGATAGGGATGCTCATGGGATTGATGGGGATGGTGATACTAATAGGCACATGGTCAGACTGATCACGGATGTCTTCGCATATGATGCATTCAGAATTTTCAACTTGATTTGAAATGAAAACAAGGTCGATGACAGAAGGTTTCTTTTTGGGGTCAGAAGGATAATGGGTGGGCATAGGGTTAGATGGTGAAACACGATCAAGGCCAAGACCAAACATGAGGTCACAAAGTTGATCGGCGAATTTAGAGCGAAAGGGGTAATTTGGGTCCCAGTCTTTGGAACGAATATTGAAGTCTCCCCCAACATATAAGAAGTTTGGAAGGAGGTGTGTGCGATGGAGCAAGTGGTTGAGAGCCACATGTTTTGAATCAGAATATATGGACATCAAGAAGTGAGTGGTGTTGGCTTGTGATAGAGACATGATGATGATGTCGTGAGGAAGATCAACAATGTTGGTTTGAATGGAGGGGCGAAGGTATGATAACCTTCGATGCGTGTATGCCATAATTCGAGGATTTTCGGAAGTGGCAGGCATGTAAATCCAGTCAGGGTGAATGGGAGCCCCAACAACATTTTTACCTAGAGAATGATCAGTAGACGTGGTTTGCCTAATTACTCTCCAAGCAGGTTCTTGAAAGAATATAATGTCTATATCGTCAATCAAAGTGTTAAGAACGTTTTCCATGACAGCATAAGAACATCGAACATTGAAAGTGAGAATTCTCAAGTTATTAATGGTGTGATTATTCATGATGGAACATTGGACCCTCGTCAGTCCCATGGTGTAGAAGTAGCTTGTTTTTGCTGGATAGCGATTTCAATACGTTGAGTCCTTTGGACTCGGGCTTCTTCAGCCTTGTTGGTATGCCAGGTTTTATTGAACCTGTTGCACCAGTAAGGGCACTGCCTATTGTTAGCTAGATGATCGCCTTTACAATTCAGGCACTTGAATTCATGAGGGCACAGCATTCCCTCTGCAGTTGCTTCATGAGGAGGTTTGGCTTTAGGATTTGCTTGGCAGCACCAGGCCACGTTGCGATGATTTTTGGTCTTGTGAGGACCACTGCATTTAGCGCACTTCCATCCTTGAGATTGGCACTTAGTGGTAATGTGGCCCCATTTCCAGCAATTCTGGCATTGGGAGATTCCAGGGTGTGTGTTGCATGGCCTGATAACAGCTACATCTTTGTCAAAATTGAAAGAACAGTTAGTGAGAAGTTTGGCATTCATTCCATTCTGTGAGTCCCAGATGTCAAACCAAATGATTGCCATATCAGAGTGTGGAGTTGCTCTCATGATGCGTAGAGGGGAGGCAAGAGTTATGTTTTCAAAGAGAGGATTGCGATTCATGACGTATAGAACATCATCAGCCATCAGCTGATTAGATCCATCATCGTGCCAGTCAGTCGGAGTGTAGAAGTTTACTCCAGTGATTTTCAGGTAGGACTTGGACATGGGAACCCTAGGAATAGGGACCTTGTCTTTGTCGCACTGGATGGCTTTAGAAAGCCATTCATGGATAATGTCTCATTCGCCAGGAGTGGGAACGAGGTTAGTGGAGAAGGTGAGTCCAAACGCGGTGCCAGAGCGTCCTTCAGACATAGCAAGCACACGAAGTTTCGAGTGTTGATTAATAAGACCATGATTGACGGTCTCGAGAATGTGGTGGTGGCGTTGTAAACAGGTGATAGTCACTGTCTCAGAGTAGGGAATAAGAACTTGTTTATGGGTGGGTCCCTGTGTGGTCGATTTGACGACAAATTTCTTCTTTTGTGGAACAGAAATGTTGTTAGTGTTTCCACTGTTGGCATCTCCAACAGTGGCTTGGTGCATAGCCCGTCTAGGGGGCCCCTTGCAGGAAACCCTTACACCTCTTGGTGTGACGTGGAATCAACTTAAGCCAGAACCTGATTATTTTTAACTGTACCAGGCTGACCGGCATAGAATTTAGTCCTCTCGAGCCTGTGTGGTGTTCTCCAGTCACACAGCTACAGTCCAGGAACCACCCCTTCCCATTACCCAGCAGCCGGTTACATTATGCCCCTATGGGCCTGATTACCGTGGTTATAACTGTCTGGGCTCTATGCCTCGCAGGCGCCGCTACTGGATTGATCCCAAGGTTACATCAGTGTTGCCTTGATCTAGAGATTGGGTTATGCCTACTAACGACCCAAACTATGGAGTTCAACCGGATGTACCGGATCCGAATGGGTGGAGGGTGTCCTGTCCCAAAGCACGTGGTCTCACATGGGTTGGATTGTTTTTACCCCAGTTCCCTCACTTATCATGTCCTATTTTGGGTAAGGCCAGCGATATGTCTCCGATTAAGCCCCTTCACCAAGGGGGCACCCAACTGTCAGCCAGTATATCGGACTTGGATGGAGCACACACATATACCACACCATTACAGTGTGACTGTTAGTGCACGATGCAAGGCGCAGCTGACAAGTCAGGTTACCCTTCAAGGACCCTTCCTGATCAGTACTGGAAGCCAGCTTAAACCCCGGAGGGTGCTAGCAACCGCATCTGTCCAGAACCACCCAGGCCCCATCCAGACTACGCCCCTTCATTTCAGTGTCACCCAGATTATTGCTAAGCCATCACGCTTCGTGCACTGGTACACCCGACCTAGGCCAGGTTCGAACCCAGGACTGCATGACATTGATAAGCGCACAATTGGCAGGAATTAAGCCTACATCCGACCACACACAAACCGATCAACCATACAGCTGATGTTGCCATATATGTCAAGTCTGGCAAAAAGTAGCACTTGAGCTACCACCAGTAGTCACCCATATGCTGTCGATATTCCAGGTTCTTCATGCAGATACTATGCATATAGCACCAGCTTCCAATGGTTGTAGCTACTTAGTTCATGGCTGATGTGCATTATCATCTTGGATGGAGTCACGTGCCCTTAGAAAAGAAAATGTGAGATCAATAGGACAGTGGTTATTCGAGGACATCATATGTAGATGGGGTGGTCTAGTCAAAATAGTAACTGACAATGGTGTGCTGTTCAAGAAAGCTGTAAAATGGCTCAAGGAAAAATATGGTATTAAGGGAGTAACAATCTCTCCATATAATTCTAAGGCCAATGGCATTATTGAATGGCCTCACTGGGATGTTCGCCAGATATTGTATAAAGCAACAAATGGGGATGTAAAGAAATGGTATTGGTTCCTATATCATGTTATGTGGGCTGATTGTATCATAATCAGAAAAGGTACAGGGTGCTCCCCTTATTTTATGATAACCAGTGCGCACCCTACCTTACCTCTGGATATTCAGGAAGTGACTTGGCTAGTGAATTACCCAGGAAAGATGATGTCTACCAAAGATCTTATAGGCCTGAGAGCCACAGCTTTGGCCAAACACATTGAACATGTTGAAGCAATGTGCTCGAGAGCAAATAGGGAAAAGTTAGCACAAGCTGCTAAGATAGAACAGGAAAATACATCAAAGATTAAGGATTGGGATTTTAAACCAGGAAGCTTAGTTTTGGTTAGGAATTCAGCTATTGAAGCATTAGCTGATCGAAAAATGAAGCAAAGATATTTAGGGCCCATGGTTGTCATCACTAGAGGCAAAGGGGGAGCCTATATCTTAGCCGAAATGGACAGATCGGTCTGGCAAAATAAAGTTGCTGCCTTCAGAGTTATGCCCTACCTAGCTAGGAAGTCCATCCCATTATCCATGTCAGTAACTGATGTCTTAGATGTATCAAATGAAACACTTAAAGAATTAAAGGAAAGTAAGGAGAAGCATTGGATGCTCGAGGATGAGTGGTCAGATAATGAAGACAACTTATCAGGGCCTAAGGAAAATTCACAGAGCACAGATGGATCTATTTCTTGCCAGTAAAAAACCCTGGTAGGGAAAACTGGGTACAACTTGACAAAGTACTACTCTACAAGACCACATAGCTGGGATGACACCTAGTTGGGTTTCAAGGGGGAAGGATGAAGCAAGCATACTAAGTCCTGTTGTTCAGCAAATAATGCATGATAGTGGTGGCCCAGAGCTTCCATCTTAAACACACACTCCAAAAGAGCATGGTCAACGGCTAGCAAGTGAGTCTGCTGTGCCAAGGAATCACAGGCACCAGCATGGTGAACAAAGAACTTGAAAATAGTGCCGTGATGAGCTCAAATATCAGCAAAATAGCGATCTGAGCATAAGTTAGCAAGATAGAAACCTAGCTGACATTTATGAATCATGAACCTGGAAGGGGAGGGAATAAGAAACCCTCAAGGCTATCAGTGCCACTGGAAGCAGATAGGACCTGCATAGTGCAGAGGTATTCTCTGCTCTGAGTGTCCATGCCAGGAACATGATGATATGCCAGACATACTGTCTCAGGGCAAGCAGTTGAAGGAGTTGTGTCCTAGGAAAACAAATTTGTAAGAAATTCATAAAATAAATAGGAATTGGAATACAAGCACTTACCTGAGCTTGACCCTTCTTGGAGAATGGCAACACAATGATGGGCTTCTCTGAAGTGACAGCATTTAAGTCGGCATTAAGTGTAGCCATAGAAGTATTCAAGGCATCTGCAACAGCTGCAGGACTGCCTTTGTTGTCGACATGCATCTAAGGGGGAAATCAATGACTACTTGGCCAAGGAAGAAGTGAAAGAACTATACCTGCTTGTCACTGGAGTCTTCCACAGTTGCTGGGGACTTAGGTTGCTTCTTCTTCTTGGGCTGTAGAAAATTAAGAGACAATTTGTGAACTATTAGGAGAATAGGGAACATACCCTTTTAGGAGTCTCACTTGGAGCAGGATGCTTAGCAGGGGCCATCTTGGGACCAGCAGTGGATGCTGTGTTGTCAGGTTTGACCTTACCAGGAGTAGAACCACTCCCAACGTTGAAGCACAGCTTCTGGATCAGAGCGCAAAATTTGTTGAGAGCATTGTAATAGCCAGGTGTCTTGAAACTCGAAACTGACTGTTGGGCATAATGAATATAACCCTGGATATGGAACGCACCTTGAATGTATTTGGTATTTTTTTCTAGGCCAGTTTCGATGGAGGTATGCTTGACAAAAGCAGACTGCATAAATTTATAAAACATCAGCTTTATATTAATAGACAAGAGAAGCAAGTAATGTACTGCCTTGGTGTCAAGCTGACTAATCACATAAACAAGAATACCATCGATAATGATATTCTGTTTGTGTTGGGTGACAGCACCACGAGTGGACTTAGTGAGCGTGTCAAGTTCACAATAATGAGAGTTGTCAGGAGCAGCGTTCTGGGACATGATGAGAATAAAGAAATATATGAGAAGAGCAAATATTCAAAGGAGTGAAAATCCAATGAAATTACTTGCTCTGACAAGAGGTCATTATATATTCAAAGGGCAGCAAGGTAACTAATTAGTTATCAAGCAAGCAGAACAAAAAATTACTGGATCAGAGTCTTCATGATTGGACCTGGGCCATGGATATGGAATTGTCATCAATTTTCCCAGGACCCTTAATATTTTCGGGTCGGCTCTGCTAAGTCTGACAGATCAATTATAGATCCTCTAGAAGCAGTGTATTGATGATCTTATCAATGTCAGCACTTCACTGACTTTGGTAAGGGGGAGAAAAGAACCACAAGGAGACTTATGGCTTTACCAAAGTCAGGCTCAGTGACAGAAGACTTAGAATTTTTCCTGATTTCAAACTTATCACACACTGGTAAAACAGAGATCAAGAAATATTGTCATTGGAATAGCATGTATGATGAGATATATATGCAGGCCCTTCTTTCCCATGTACTATCATCATTGATATATTCGCATTTTGAGAAACATTTAGCATGCTATGTCTGACGATCCCAGTGGTAGTCAGGCTGGCCTTTCATGTCTCTCCTGGGCTGGAGACATGGGTTTTGATGAGGAAATTGTAACCGCCGGCGCGAGTGACACTTGGATGTCCTCACCCTCTACACCCACTCCTTCTGAGCCTGAATCTCCTATGCCGTCTGCACCTAAGCTTGGCAAGCGTGCTGCTCGCAGGAAGGCCTCTCAAGCAGGCCTTACTCCCCATGTGCCGAGGGTTGCCCCTTGCGCTTCCATTCCTACCCCAGGGGGTATCCTTACCCCTGCATTGTATACGGTTCCTGCTGGTGCTGAGCCCGGGTTGGTCTTTACCCCCACCCCTGCTCCCCACCCTCTCTCTCATCCTGGCCTCAGTTCTCTTCCCTCTGGCAAGGACATCCCCTCCACTGACAACTCCCGCAATATTGTGGGGGCTCTCAGTGATATAGCCAAGGTGCTTAACTCCTGGGATGACCAGCCCTGGGCTGTTGAGGACAATAAGGTGCACATTGCTCTCAAGCTCGGTTTGTTTATGACTGGCTTCATCTCCAAAGGGTGGCACAAGCTGCCCTTTCCTCCTTATTCTGCTCCGCTGGGCACTCCCCCTGATCTCAAGGGAATGCTTGCAGCACTTGTCCCCCAGCCACCTCCAGGCCCCCAGATCCGCAGGTCAGCTGAGTCAGCTGACCCAGCGCCTCCTCCCCCTCTTTCCACATGTGGTCCCCCTTCTGAGGCCACTGCTTGTCCTCTAGCTCCCTGCCCTCTGGCTCCCCCCAGGCCGCCTAGATCCCTGAAGCACCCTTCTCCCTCGTCAGCTCCGGCCCCCAAAAGGTCATATGCAGACACTGTTTGTGACATCACTGCTTTGGTCAACTTGGCCAAGACAGTTCCAGATCTCCCGTCTGATCACATCATCATGATGCATCAGGCCTCCATCCCTCCTCTTCCCTCTTGAAGGAAGATCAAGTCGACTGTCGCTGGGCCTTCCTGGCGTCAGATTTTAGTCAAGTCTGAGGCAGTTGTTTCTGCCTCATCCTTCCCTCTCCTGGTTGGCATTGCTAACCGTTCTCTCACTAAAGTTGACCTTCAGGTTGACTTGTGCACTTCTGCTTATGGAGGGGTCTCCCTCTTTACGTCTCGTGTGGTGACTGCTGAGGAGATTCAGTTAGTTGCTGCGGCTGTTCACAAGCACCTGGGTCACCAGGTTTCTGCCTCTCTCCCCATGTCGCGGTCTTATCTTAAGATTGTAGACGTTCCCTACTTCTGACCTGGTACCACGGACCCCATGGACTCAGACTATGTGAAGGGCATCATGGCCAAGTCACACATGGCCCCCTCCTTCACTCTAGCTAATTCCCCTCATGTCATGTGCAACTCTGCAAAGTCGGACTCGGCCATGGTCTGGTTTGATGTTGTCAACTCTCAGTCAGGTGCTTCCACTAAGTGCCTCATCAACTCCTCCTTCCAGTTCGGTCTGGCCTCCTGCCCTGTGCGGGCGGCCCAGTCTCATGCCGGGGTCCCTGTATGTCAGCATTGCTGGTGTTGGGGTCACTCTACTCGCTCCTGCCATTTGCAGGCCCCACATTGTCCGCGGTGCTCTGGTCCTCACTCTGAGGCTAATCATCGCCTTCTTGCTGGTTGTTGTCGGGGTAATCCCTCGGCCAACCCCCCTGTGCCAGCAACCATGGAGGGAGCCCCATGCCCTCACACCGCTCACTGTGTGAACTGTGGTAGCAATCACAGCGCAAGTGACTGAAAGTGCCCGTACTGGCGGCACCGCTTCGACTGGGACTGGTTGGCTCGTCAGGCTAACTGGGACTGGCAGGGGTGGATGGCTGCTTCAGGTGCGACTTCCAAGAGGCAGGAGGACGAGCGTCAGGATAGGGTGGCATTCCAGTGTCAGCGCACATGCTGAGCGCCTTCTGATTGCATTCGTGAGATCAAGTACCTGTTGTTTGGCTTGTGGCTGGAGGGCGGGGAAATCAGACTCGAGATTATACGGACATCTGCAGGACTGGCTATGGTTTTGTAGTATGTAGTGCAACTTGATACTGTGTATTTATCATAGTTCTGGGCATCTATAACCCAGGAGCAGACTGCTTTCGCACACTGCTATATAAATTTCTGAATTTAAAAAAAAAAAAAAAAAAAGATGAGATGCATATGTACAGAAAAATCAAAATGCACATCCAAGATGCTGACAAAGTCCTCCAGAGCTACCTAGTCTCCCTCCCCTAAATGATACAATGTCCAAGAAAGAAACAAATGAAAATAAAAACATGATGAAAGTGGTCCATGTATCAAGAAAGGAAAATCAGGAAAAGCCTACTCACTGGCAGAACCCTCAGAGGTCTCCTCAGACTCCTCTAGCTCATCCACCTCTTCTTCTTCCTCTTCAGATGGAGGCAGCAAAGGTGTCCTGGCTTTGGCCTTGCCCTTTGAAGTCTTCAACAAACCCAAAGCACTGGTACAGAGATGAGAAGTGAGCATGGGAATGGTTTGAGAAGGGGGCTCAGGCAAGCCAAGGTTCTTAGCATCATTAGAAGCCTGGTTCAGGAGAGTGATTGCCCACGAGTGAGACTCGTAAGCAGCCTTGAGATGCTGAATGAGATTGTTGGTCACTTCAGATGCCAATAGGCTACTAGCAGCAGTCTCCAGCCCTTGGATAAAAACGTCTGGGTTGGTCAGAAGACCAGTTTCAATAAGGAACTGGGAGTTGTTGGCCTCAAGCATATAGCAAATATTGTAGAGGAGGTTCATGAGCTGAAGACAGTATTGCTCGACTGAGTATGAAAGACTTTGTTGCATGAACTGAATTTGGGCATGAGCCACAGCGAGAGTTTGAAGACGACAAGCAAAATCTATAGGAAACAAAAATAAAGAATAATAAGAAAAACATTTAGCTAAAACACATAGCCACTTACCTGGAAAACCTCCAATGGCAACATGATAGAGTTTGGTGTTGTGGGTAAAAAGTGTCGTGTTGGAAGTAGCAAAAGTGCACCTCTTGTGACTCTCAGAGGCATGCTTGGCACAAGACTGTCTAGGGAGGTATTGAGTACATTCACAGCTAACATTGATGCACCAGAGGCACTTGGTGCTCTGTTCCAGCTAAATAAATAGGAAATACGAATTAAAATAGGAAAAATATACAAAAAAGGCCTACTTACCTTGTGGATATCAGGAAGGATGAACAACTCCTTCAAGACATCCAACACAACTGGAGAATTGGTGCCTACACATGCATCAATTTCATAGATAGACTCAGCAGCTAACATGAATAAATAATCAGTCAGCTAAGAATCGACAGAGAAGCACAAAAGGAAATAAAACCTATGATTCACCCAGATAGTCATACCTCGAATCTTATGAGGGACCTTCTTGTGACCATCCTTGGTCAATGGAGGAATTCTGATGGAAGCTGGAGGTGAAGCAGTGGACTTGTCAGTGGAGTAGTCTTCAACAAGTGTCTTCGATGATGAGGCCTTTGAAGTCTTTGTAGATTTTGCAGAAATACATATCCTTGGAGGCTTTAGAAGGAGCCAAGGCAGACCTCAAGACACAAGGTGGCTCAGGCACCCTGACAGGAGTTGGAGGGGTCTTCGAGATCTTCTTCTTTCTCAAGGATTTCTGAGACTTTGACTTGTTCATAGTTGAGGGCTTGATGGTGATTTCAATGATAGGAACAGAAAGAATGGCTGGAGCTTTAGCAGAAGCAGCAGAGGTTCGAGCCCGCTTCAACAGAGGCTCCTCCTCACTCTGCTCCAATTCAGCCTGAACAGTGGTCTTCTTGGAAGGCAACTTCTCATGAGGAGCCAACTTGGAATGACCTAAAAAGGAGACAGAGGAAACAATTAGTATTCGAACTAATTAAGGAAAATAAAGACACTTATGGCATTTATGAGGAGATGAAGAGGCTGAGGCTCAACCCCACCTAATTGGTGTAGGAGTACCTTCTTGAGCTGGGAGTTGAGGTGCAGCTGTCAAAGATAAGAGGATAGACATCAGTAAAAGGAAGAAACAATGAGACAAAGAAATAATGGTGTAATGTATGAAGGGCAGGCATGCTCGACATGGTCTTCTTCTTCTTTGCAGGCTTCAGAGTTGAGGGCTTCTCCATACTTGAGGATGACTGTGAGCTGGACTCACTCAACTCTTCTGGGGTATCCATCTCCTTAGTGTGAGAATGAGAACCTGCTAAAGTAGAAAGTCAACATCACAGGAAAAGACAAAAGAAATAAAAAAGAAGAAAAGACTTATGGGCCATAGCTGTAATAGAAAGTGGCAGTTGGGAAACAGAAATAGGGGAACAATGGTTGGAGACTTAGGTGAAAAAGCTAATAAGTCTGCCCTTAAATACCTGACCCCTACTGAACGTTCTCAGGTGACCAAAGAGTGATGGCACCAAAGGAACATAAATTGAAGCTCGATTATGGCAGTAGGCACAACCTATGATTGGCAGGATCTATCTCATGAGAATGCTGAAGCTTGACAAGGAAGCGGGCTGCCTATTTCAACTGTTTACACTCACAATCATGAGTCAGGAAAGCTAAAAAGCAATAGGAATAGGATGTGCAATTTACTAGAGATTTGCAGAAGTACACCACATGTGGGAACTGTGATCAAAAGTAAACTTTGTGCAAGGCTGACTATCAAGGACTACAGGCCACAAGGCCTTGGTGGCTCAGAAAACATCAAGAAAGTTCTAGAGCATACCCACCAAAAGGCTGGGGACAGCCAAAGTTGGGTAAGGGGGAGATATGA
>KQ962936.1:6214-26808 GCA_001563735.1 Leucoagaricus sp. SymC.cos
AAAAAAAAAAAAAAGATACACGGCTATGTAGGTCTGCTGGGCTAGTATGAAGTCTGGGATGAGGTCATTGAAAAGGTGCTTGTGGGATGAAAGCCTACTGAGAGTTTTGTCAGAAGTGAACCAAAATGGGGAGGTATTGGGTCAAGAAGAGAAGCGGAGAGGTATTGGCCCAAGAAGAGAAGCTTACTACTACATGAAAGACAGCAATATGCCTTCCTTGTGGCCAGAATCCATTCCCCTTAGTGGGTATACCCTGATGTTGGTGATGATGCGAGCTTAAGTTTGGCAGTCCAGAAGCTTGACCTTTGTCCACGAAATGATATCCAAGCTCTCTCAAAATACACAATTGGTCCAAACCCGTCCTGAGTCAACAATCTATCTAGGAAGAACCCAGTGATGAGGATGTGCAGATTCCTAACATGAAGCCATTGAGCTAGGATGAACATGAGAGCTACACCAATTGTTGAGAGCGGATGACATCACGAAAAAGTTAGGCGCCAGATGAGGTATTATATGGTCAGATCTGGGACTGTTTGTGATTATCTTATCTAGTTGTAGCCAGATCTGGCAATATAATCACTTGTCTGGCGCTTAATGTTTTCGTGATGATTAGAGCCTAAGTTCATTCCAATTAGCCATTTGGTGGTTAAATGCAGTCTATTATCAAAACTGACTACACACGTTTATGCTGCTCCTAGCTGTTCCAGGAAATTGTACATCCCAGATGCGAGGGTTCAAACGCCCAAGACTCTCACTCAAATGAGACAATCCACTCGAAGCCGTAGAGCTGTGTTGCATCAAGGGAACAGAGAGAAGGCGGGTGTGGGTAAATACATCGCGTCTAAAGCTCAGGTGCCCAGTTGTTCCCTCCTATGGCCTCAGGACGCTGCAAGGTCAACTAGCCTCACTTTAATACCAAGAGCATCATTCCACAAAATATCCTCGCCCAACGTCCCTACAGATTTTCTCGAGATGATTACAGTGAGGGCATCCTGCTAGATACCGACAAGAATGCCATTGGCCATTCCATTCCCACACCCTTCCAGCAGAATGGAATGGCTGAGCTGATACGAGGCCGTGCAGGCACACTTGACCTTGATTTACACTGTTATCCCGATCCTTCCCACACAGAGATAAAAGCTTGTATAGCTGCTCTTCACGGTTTGCCTTACACAGACTATGTCCTCCTTGGCGTAGGCTCGGATGAAGTGATTGGCCTTGTTATGCACATTTGTGTTACATCTGGGAGGGAAAAGATCTTTATTATGCCTCTGACATGTGATTTTGGCTCAGGTGAATGATGTAGAGTGCTGCAAAAGTTCCTCAGAACTGAGTGGTGTGAATGGAGAGGGAGGTGAGAATGGGAGATATAGCGTTCGTGTCGACACAGTACGTGATAGCCTTCGTATATGGACTGATCACGCCAGCTGATATTCAATTATTGAAGATCCTTGATGTCGTCGCTGCAGATCCCAGCATCAGACTTATTTTCCTCTGTTCACTTGGGAATCAAACAACTACACTCGTTTCTCTCAATGCTGTCCGCGCTCTCTGCTAATCACCCAAATTCAATGGTATCATCATTGTCAATGAAGCCTACATAGATTTCGCATCTTTGACGACCACTGAAACCTGTTTTGACCATTTCGTTGGTTGAAGCATTCTCAAATCTCGTCATATTCCAGTAAGTTTCTTTGGACTTGCCGCCATTTGTCTCGACGAGGCATTAGCATAACCATCACTCATTCAAATCCTCCCAAACACAAAGTTTTCTTAGAACATCTCAACTCCAACCGTTCCCCTCGCACTCTCAGCTCTCCAACTTCTATCTGGGTTGTTAGGCATGTTTGAGGATTACGGTTGGGACAGAAGAGGAGAATGAGGAGGTTGTGAAAAGGTTTGGGGAATTTTTTTTCGGAGATTCAGAAATTGGGCGTGGAATTTTTGTCTGGGTAACTGTCACCTGTCCTCTAAATAAGTGCACACGTAGGTCGTTGCATCAAAACAAAATGATTTACAAAATCTAGGGAGGCGGCACTGGTGCCATAGAGCGTTGTTAGTGAGCCACACTATAGTTTCATTTGATATAATGACAGTTTACAAGCATTCAAATTGGAAGAAGACTATCAGGGGGCTTGGAGGTTCAACTTGGTCAGCTCATGTCCAAGGTAGGTGTGCTTCACGAGCGTCCTTTGATCCCACTCCTCCGAGTCACCCCACTCCTTCTTGAACTTCGCAATGATGTCCTCGTTGGGGTTTGGGTTGAGCTCGAGATGCGCAAGTAGCATCCCAAGGACCGCACGCCAGGCACTGTTAAGCACGCCAGCAACCCAGCTAGGGAATGGGTGAGCATTAGCCATGCAAAATACTGATAGTGGATAGGGAACTTACCCATGGAAAGTGCTGGTCACGTCGCTGGCGAAATGGAAGTGCTGGTTCTTCGAAGCAGGCTGGGTGACATAGGGATAGGTGTACTTGAACTGATTAGGCCCGAAATGGCAGAAGGCGCCTGAAAAGGGAGGGATCAGTACACTATGAGCAATAAACAAGATGAGCAGATGCCTACCGAGTTGGAACTCATCACGGTAGAAGTCCCATGGATGGTAGTCCTCGAACTCATCCCAGAGCTGCTCAATGCTGACCTGGTGTACAGCAGTGAGGTCACGCATGATGAGGTCGAGCATAACCCTCTCCTCAGGCATGTCCCTTCCCTTCATCAGACCACCAAGGCGCTGGGCGTCTTGCGAGCCATTGTACGACGCAATCATGCAATTGGACTTCTTGCTGCTGGGATGAGAGTCGTCAGGGCCATACAATGTGTAGACAACATCACGGATGGGGCAGTCAGTTGATGACTGCCCACCAACAATGCCAAGCTTCTCCCACCAGGCCGTCTTGAACTAGGGGCCGATCTTGATGGATGGCATGTAGGTTAGCTGATGGATAGCATTGTGCTGCCTGTAGGAGAGATAGAGGTTGTCGAGGTCAACCATGCGCAAACAGCCAAAGGACATGGTGGAGATAACTTGGGAATATTTCTTCTCGGTACACCCATGAGCGGAAGGGTGCGGGTTGTGGGTAGAGTCAACGGTGACCATCAAGGTCTCGCCGTTGTCGCTTTCTTTAACAGCGATTACCTGCGTGTAGTGTTGAGGCTTGTTGCTGATGCGCCCTGTCATGGTCTTGTGCAGAGCTTCAGAACTGCCACTTCAAAAGGTTGATTGGTGCAGGCAGCAAACTGATAGTGGAATATGAACTCGAAACACCACCAATTCACTGTCTTGCCTGTCTTGTTGGGATCCTTGAAGACCAGAGAGTGCAACACTGTCTCAAGCAAGGACTGATCAAAAAGGCCAGTACGCGCTTCCATGGTCTCCCACCATGTCACGACGGAATACGGGATCTTCTTCACCAACAACAGATAGCTGGCGACAGGGTGGTCCTCTAGTTGCTTGAGTTTGTCGAAGGCAACAGGGAATGAATAGTTGACAAAGTACTGTCTCAGTTCCCCAAGAATCTGGTGGTCCCATAGGAATCCAGACCCTTTCTGGAAGTAGTCGTTCGGGACAAAGCCATCATTTGAGATGCTGACCTTGAAAAAGTCTTCCTTGACAGGGTTCTTCTGGCCATTCTTTGCCCTGGTGATGCTGGTTTTGTTATACGAAAGGAAAGTGTTGTCGTTGTCGTGCACGTAACCTAGCATGGTGATGCCGAGACATTTTGTAGCAAGCTCAAATGTGCATGTCATGAAGGTGTTTTCGGGAAAGTGCATAGCGCCGACGTCCTATCAGCGTGTTCTGAGCATGCAGTGCCAGAAATTCCAATGAGACTACTCACAAAGTACTGATACTTGCCAGCATTCTTTGGGAAATTGTGAGTATAAAGACGTCCTCCTGTGCGACTTGAGCCTTCCAAAATTTCGTACTTGATACCAAGCGAGTCAAGCATCATGGCGGTGTACAGGCCTGAAACACCAGCACCAATAATACAGACCGGGAGCTGGGGCTTTGGCGGATGAGATGGGGGTGGGATGAGGGTCCCAGGATCGATGGTAGGCCCCAGTTGCTTAGGGTCTGTATAATGTTGATGAACCCATTGATGGCATCCTTTCCGTTCTGAGCGATCGCCTGCGAACCTGTGTCAGGAGGAGGCAGAAGGGCTTCTCCTTGAAGTATGTTGATTGTAATCAACCTGTGAGGAAGATTTAAGTATGAAGAATGAGAGTGAAAAGGATTGAACTGACGAATCATCATATTCAGGCGCTCCAGCGATCTGGGAGGCTGGCGGGCTATCTTCCACAAAGATCTAAATAAAAGACAATTAGCCTTCAAAAATCATTTGTGTGTTTCAACACATACGATAAAGGTGCTGTAGTTGGGGAAATCCTCCGGGGCATTAGGAGGCTTCTGGGTCTGAACATAAAAGTTGAGATCGAGGAACAGTTCCTATACAAAATCACTTACTCCCAAGATGTTGAGTTGGGAACTCCTGTACTTGTCTGCATTAAGTGCCTCTCCTTTGATAGAAGCTGTGGAAGAGAAGTAAGTGTTGACCTTGAGAATGACAGCCTCATCTTGAGGGATGATGGTGATAACATTTTCTGTGCTATCCAAGTCTTGCATATCATCTGAGCCCTTCAATAGTACATGATTCCATTTGTTGACAAGGAAGTGGCTCTTCTGTTTGCCTTGAACTTTGAAGGAGCAGGTAATAAGTTGGTTATAGCCCTTCCAACTAACTGGCCTCCTTCTTTGTCCTCACTAACTCTCCTCAGGTAATGTGAAACTCTGCACATTTGGACTCAGCTACAGTCTGGTTTGATGTTGTTGATTCTCAATCAGGTGCTTCAGCTAGGCACCTGATCAACTCCTCCTTTCAGTTCAGCCTGGCTTCCTGCCCTGTGTGGGCTGCCCAGTCACATACCAGTGTCTCTATGTGTCAGTATTGCCAGCACTAAGGTCACTCTACTTATATTTGTAGGTCACAGGTGCCCTGCTGTCCATAGTGCTCTGGTCCTCATTCTGAGGTCAATCATTGTCTTCTCACCAGTTGTTGTCATGGCAATCCCATGGCCAACCCCCCTGTGCCAGTAACTATGGAGGGAGCTCCATGTTCTCACACTGCTCACTGTGTGAACTGTGATGAGGATCACAGCACAAGCAACTGAAAGTGCCTATATTAGTAGCACTACTTTGACTGGGACTGGTTGGTATGTCATGCTAATCAGGACTGGGAGGGGAGGATGGCTGCATCAGGTATGACTTCTAAAAGGCAGGAAGATGAGCATCAGGATAGAGTAGCTTTCCAACATCAGTGCAATTACTGAGTACCTCCTGATTGCATTTGTAAGCATCCCTTCTTTCCCATATACCACCATCATCCTAGAATCTTGGTTGTGTTCTAGTAGTTGCTATATTTGAGGATATATCTCAGTTTATATATAATCTGAAGAATTGTCCTTAGGATGAGGATGTTGAAGAGTCTGAGGCTAAAATGTCAAGCCCAACTCTGTCTCAGAGGAGTGATGCTGAAATGGTAAGCCCCTCTACTCTTCATGTATCAGTCCTCTCTGCTGGACCACTTAATCCTGTCATATTCATCCTTTATAAAGGCAAAGGCAAGAAGAAATGTAGCTCAGTCACTATTGAGCTCATGCTCCCCCAGCCTTACCTGGCATCTTCTGTATTATGCTTTGCTTCTTCTTTTTTTTTTTTTTTCTTTTTTTTTTTTTTTCTTTTTTTTTTTTTTTCTTTTTTTTTTTTTTTCTTTTTTTTTTTTTTTAAGATTAAAAATTTATAAAGCAGTGTGCAATAGCAGTCTGCTTCCCAGGAGAGCCCAGGAACTATGATAAATACATGTCATTAAGCCACACTACATAATTGACTAGCCATAGCTAACCAGAACAACTGTCTATATAACTCAAGTCCAGATTTCTCAATTCTCTAGTCACTAACCAAACAAGAGGTACTTAATCTAACAAATACAGTCTGAGGGGGTCAATCTGACAGTGTCTTGGAAATAAGCACTTACTAGGAGCATGGGGATAATTGGTCACCAGCTATATTAGCAGCCAGCAGTGAGAGGGCATAGAGCTTCCTCAAAAGAAGCTGGTACCATTGAAGGCAATTGCCATAAGATTTCCACAATGACCAGTGAAAGGACAGGGGAGCAAAGCTACAACCTTGCAGAGAAGAAAGAAGAAGGTGGAGGAGCAAACTCAACTCAATGCTAAGAGATAGGCACTGACAAAATACCAACACTAGAGAGGATGGGCACAGTGGATAACCAGACTGAGAGAGGAGGAATGAGTCAAGCACAAAGAAGTGCTCAACTGAAATAGTGGCAGCTTATTCAGCTGAACTGTGGATTTGGGGACCACAAAGGTGATCAGGGAACAGACATAGCCCAAGCACACCAGAACATGCCCAGACCAGCAGAAGAGCTCTAACTGACTGCTGAAGTAGAAGAGAGTGAGAGAAAGGAGGTAGAGGAGACAGAGATTGCCCCCTCTGCCAAAGAAAGAGCAGTGGAGGAGTGAACTCAAACTTAACACTGAGAGAGCAGGTAGATATCATGAGTGCCCCAGCTGCAGTAAAGAATGAACATCACAAACTCTAAAGTGACAGATAGTGCAGTCTGTGAGTAACCTAAAGGGCAGCAAGACTATGAGGAAAGAGGTACCTCAGAGTGAAGATGGTAGTATATGGGAAAGAAGGATTGATGCTCTGCTACTTCTGCTCTCTCAGTCTCTCCTTTCCTAGTTACTAGTACTCTTTTCCCTAGAGCAAGCATTTTCACTCCCTGTATTTGTCCTCTAGTCTCTGGTAATTGAGCTTACCAACTTGCTGATCTGTCTCCTAATATAGTACAGAGAGTTAACCTTCTTAATGACTTACTTGCAACCTTGGCTGGCAAGCTTTGGTCTGACCAGTGGGATCTCATGTGCTTTGTATATACTCTGTCAGTAATAGTAGAGCATATCATTGCTGTGTAAGAGTACATTTTGCCCTTTGATGACTTTTCCAGTGCACCCATCTTGGCTTTAGCCCTATATGACATGCTACTTTGTGATGCTCTGCAGTGTCCTTCTCTGCTCTATGGAACAGCTGATTCAGCTATTCCTGCCTCTTCTATCCCAGTATGTGGTCCTCTCTCAGAGGCCACTGTCTGTCTCTCTCTGGCTTCTAAGCTCACTCCCTTCCCTAGGCCTGCTTAGTTCACCAAACACCCTCCTCCTCTTTCTAATATCAAATATAGTTATACTGACACTATTCACAATGTCACATCTTGAGTCAGCTTGGCCAAGACTGTCCTTACTCTTTTGTCTGATCACATTGTAATGTATCAGGCTTCTGTTTCTCTAGTGCTCTCTAAGTGCAAAATCAAGTCAACCATCTCTGATCTCTCTCAGTGCTAGGTCTTTATCAAGATTGACTTGCTCCCCTCTTCTTTGTAGTTCTCTGCCTTGATGGGGGCTGCTAATTGCTCTCTCAGTAAGAGTGATCTTTGGGTCAACTTCTGTCACTTTGTGTATAAGGGGATTTCCATTCTTATCTTTTGTATTATCTCCCAGAGTGAAATAGACCTGGTGAAGGCTAGTGTTCAGCACCTTCTCTCTCTCACAGAGAGTGGAGTTGAGGCTGTTCTTCCATATTCATAGTCTTATCTTAAGATCATAGATATTTCTTTCTTCAAAGCTGGTAGCCAACAGGTCACTATCTCTGATGTCTATATAGTCATAAAGAAGTCTCACATAGCTACTTCATTTACTCTTGTGAATAGCTCTAGGGTTATGT
Source organism: Leucoagaricus sp. SymC.cos (assembly GCA_001563735.1). Lineage (NCBI taxonomy): Eukaryota > Fungi > Basidiomycota > Agaricomycetes > Agaricales > Agaricaceae > Leucoagaricus > Leucoagaricus sp. SymC.cos. Next base: position 14,011 of record KQ962936.1, read on the forward strand.
GCAAATCTTGATATACTAATACTGTTACTGTATAGTTTGACATTCTCAACTCCCAGTCAGACACTACTGCTAAGTGTCTGATTGGTACATCCTTCTAATTTGGCCCAGCCTTGTGCTTTATGCACATAGCCCACTCTCACTCTAGTGTCCCTCTATGTCAGCATTACTGATATTAGGAATACTTTATCTATACCTGTTGGTCTCAGACCCTCTGATGCCTCTAGTGTGCTGGTTCTCATACTGAGGCCAGCTACTGCAATCATATTTCCTGTTGTAGAGATAAACTCTTTGCTAAACTACCCAAGAAAGTGACCCCCATAGGAGCCCTATGCCTATATGCTATATGCTGTGTCAACTATGACAGAGAACACAGTGTTAGTGATCAATAATGCTCTTTCTGGTATTACTGTTTTGACTGGGAGTAGCTAGCTGAAAAGTTAGCTTCTTCAGATACACAGGAGATGTTTCAGGAAATCTCTCAGAAGACAGTGGAGGTTAAGTACAAGAGTAGGTATATACTTGGCCATTACTGCTGAAACTCACATATAGACTAGGCCCTCATTACTTATTGAGGAGGAAAACATCTGATATAGTTGACTACAATAGATATTTAATCTCTCTAGCTGTATTATACTTTATATAGTCATTCTTGGCCCTTCTCCTGTAACAGTATTCTAGACTACTAACTTGGAAACAGACTGCTATCACACACTGTCTTATAACTTTATGAAATTTTTTTTTTAAAAAAAGATTACATTTATGAGATTAAGTACTTATTATTTAGCTGGTAGCTAGAGGACAGGAAAATTGTTATTGAGTTAGTATGGACATCTGTGGGCTTGCTATGAGTTTGTAGTATATAGTACAGCTTGAGTCTTTATATTTATTGTAGTTCTTGAACATCTATAATCTGGGAGCAAACTGCTATCACATACTGCTATATAATTAAAAAAAAAAGAAAAAAAAGATTACACTGATATTAAGTAATTTTTTTTAAATCTTCTATTTTATCTACATTATTATTTTTCTCACATATATCTACTTATGAAAAGGCTGTGACTGAGATTTAAATCCTTGTCTAGTATGTTATGCCTTTTCCATTTGATAAATGTTATTGTCACACTTTTTTAGATAGTTCACCAACTAGTTACAGCTAATAAGTCAATAAGCTGCAATATTCAGACCTCACAGATTTCAGATAAATTCTAAACTTCTACAGTTGTAGACAACTAAATATAACTAACCTCAAAGGTTGATTTTTCTAGCTAGCTGCAAACTCTTGCTGAGTACAAAAGTACTCAGATTAGACTCTGTTAAATATTCTAACTTAGTTTCTATAAGCACTTTTTTTTTATTCTCAAATATTTTTTTTTTCAAACCTAAAAAATGGCTATTTCATCAAAAAGATTCTTAAAAATCCTGAAAAATATAGAAATCAAGTACTCTTAATGAGCTAAATATGATTAGATTCTAAATCTAGTCAGAAAAAATCATTAAAAATATATATATATATATAATATTGCTTGAATCTCTCTCTACTTCAATATACTATACAGATAGTCTACTAAGCACTCTCACAGTATTTGTAGACTTCAAAACTAATTAACCAAACTTATTTCTAGAATTGATAGGCCTACAAAGACTAAATGTCAAACTCAAGCTTTCTTTACCTTATCAGATAACTTGAAATATAGTCACTAATTTGTATTTATTACTTAGTCCCAGTCAAAACTAAATAAACCCAAATAAAGTAAAATAAAAATCTAGTGAGAATTAGTTTAGGCCTGTTTGTGACTCACTTTTGGGTAATTTCAAGTAACTCTTGTTAATTACTTTTAATTTCAATCTATCTGAATTTATTGTACTTAATAAACATTAAATTCATCTGATCTATTGATCATTGATTATTATTGATTACAATTGAGTCTCATTAAGATAGTCTAATACAATCTATGGTTTTTAATCTAGTCTATCTATAACACTTATAGACATCCAATTCTTATCAATACTAATCAATACACATCAATACAGGTCTAATACCTAGTAGAGATGTTATTCACCAAATACTATGATGTTCTAAGTTGACTTTAGCTATAATAAAGTCAGTTACTTATCAGAGAAACTATCATACAAGTATACTGAGTAGTATAACAAGATAAGCTGACATGTACAAGAGAGTTCCAGAGTTCTAGATAGTATTTGGAGTCTAAATCCAGTTTGATTGAGCAAGAGTGTAAGATAAAAATCCAAAATAAATACAAGTATGAATGAGACAAGTATAAGTTCAGCAACTAAGTGAATAGAGTATCAAATAAGTCTAGTGAGTGATGAAATAAGAGTCTGGAAAAGCAAGTCCAAAAGGTTAACTGTGAGCAGAAGAGGGTTCTGAAATCTATTGAGAGTGTTTCCTTTGAAAAGTTTTTGATCTATGAAATGAGTTTCAGTAAATAATCATGCAAGCCAGAAAACATCACACAATATCCCATTGGAGAGACTTCAAGCTCTTCTCTAGAGCATAATAGAAACAAAAGAGATGATACTCTTATGCAATATGATAAGAAAGGATGTAGCTTCTCTAGGAGACTTAGCAGTAGCAGCAATTATGAAAAAGAGATCAGGATCAGTGTCATTTGTGTCCTTGAGAGTGATAGTGAGATTGTGAATAGCTGTGGTGTAAGCTGAAGTGGGAATAAGAGCATAGGTGAGAAAGAGAAAGGGAGCTATAACATGAGCATGGGAGAGAGCAAGATTAGCTAAAGAATTTCAGAATATGAGATAAAGAACAAAGAGCAAGATAATAATAAACTTATAGATGAGTTTGAGTAGAGACATAAATCACATTTTCATGCTCTAGGATATGTCCACATAGAGAAGAACTCCAGTGATTTCTTGCTGTATTGAGAGTATTTCTGATATAGTCCTAAAACTTATTGACAACTCACTTCTCTATTCAAATTTCTACCAATGGGAAATACAGGAAACAACTGGCAAAGATGATATATCTATTTTCAACCTGATACTCCTCCCATTCCATATGCCAGAGAAACTGTATATTGATACTGTATTGTATGCAGCCTATAATAACCTGCCATACTGATGATATATCCTTAATGGGAAAGTTATCTGCACTCTACCTAATCACAATGTAGGAGTAATTGCTAATAGTTGAAAACTTAAAGAAGATGAAGAGGAAGAATGGCAACATCCATATCTAGAATTCTAAGGTGATACACTAATGAGAATCATTATAGGAGGAATTAGCTGAGGAATGTATCATCAAAGACACAAGACTCTTGTCATTCAAGCAGTCCTTGATGTGATAACTATGGAAGAAACCCCTGAGCTGTCTCTTCTCCCCTCCCTAACTCTCTTATATCATGATCTATTGCTGCCTCACCCAATACTGCCACCTCTCTCTATGAAGTATGATACTACCTCCACTGATACATTGTCCTAACAAATCCAAAGCTGAAGCATCTTGCCTCAGACTCAAACTGAGACCTCCTATTCTGGGGAGTACACCAAGTCTCCAGAGAGCTATGATTAGCACTCTGTCTCTGATAACATCTCATGACCCCTGATGATCTATCATAATGAACCTTAATGTCATGCCTTGATCTATGCCAAAACTTATCCCTGATGACTCTACTTCTTAATTCCCAAGTCATATCAGGTGAATGTATTAGTATAATTAGACAATCTTCTATTCTTCTGAAAAGAACCCTACTTTGACTCACTATTCTGATTATGGTCAAATATATTGAATGTATTATTAGTCAATGATTTCTTTTACATCTTAAAAGACCTTGGACACTTTCACCTTTCTTTATGTATATTGATCAACAGCCTACTTTGTTAACAATGGACTCTCATCTAACACTTCTTGTTAGCCAATAGTAGCTCTTGCATATGTACTGTCTATCCTCTGACTTGTAGTTTACAAATTAAGTAGAAAGAAAATTTGTAAATATAGATAGTATATAAATAGTGAAGAGGTGCTAAATGAAAGCTTCAACTTTCATCCTCTTTGGTTACTCATCTGTATAACTCCTGAGAACTAGTGACCCTACTTCTTCTGAGAAGTCCTCTATTACCTTTTCTAGATGATGTACTGTATACTTTAACCCCTGAATTATGAAACTCCATTCAAGATGTCTCACAAGTTAATTGATAAGTAGATTTTTGATGTTAACTTCCCTCATGAGTAATAATCCTATTCTTGACCTCTGACTAGTTATCACTTCAAGAAGTCACTCTCCTTAGTAGCAGAACAGCTGTAGGTATGTGAATGATGGATGACTGGCTCATTGCCATTCAACAAGAGGAAAGGTAATAGAAGACTTTACCACTATCCCTTCAGAATAGAACTTATGCAGTCTGCTTCTCATGACTCCAACAATATGAGGCTAATGTGCCAAGATGATTGTTGGGTCCACTATGAGATAGGTGCTCATTGCTATCTCTAGGATAAGGTCCTGCTAATAAGCACCCATAACATTAGGATGGAAGCTCCCTTCTGAATCTTTAGTAGGACAGAATAGTCACTAAGATAAGGAATAGTTCAGTAATTTGCTAAACTGCTTTAGCATCACATGATGTCTGCAGCCTCTATGATGAGAATGGGCATCTTGGAACAACAGGTTGAAAGATGCCAAATTGTCCCTCAATCCTGGAAAGAGTAAAGTAAGTATAATAATATTTATACTAACTATGACTACAAGGATTGGAGAGCCTGGTCAAGCTGGACAACATATATATCTGAAATCACACTCTTAAAGTTAATTCACTACTTGAGCACCAAGTTAGAATTTGTCACCCAAAGACACTAAAATCTTAAAGATGATTGGTGATAGACAGCTTATCAATTTGTTCTAACACAGTTAGAGTTCTGAAGAATAGAAATGGGAACTGAAAGAAGAACATCTATTGATTCACAATGAAAAAGTTCCTAGACCAATACCAAATGGACAAACTCATTCTTTCTCTCTTGGCAAAGCAATGACAGCTATCTGCCACTCAAGTAATGATTTTATGACATGACAATGCTAATGACAATTATGATTTATAGAAAAACTGGCAACATATCCAAATCAAGCACATGAAAAAGCATCTAAGCAAGCAGACAAGCTAAATAACAAAGAAGAAGAAGACAAACTGAAGAATACAAAAATTGATCCTGAGAAACTCAACTTGCTAATCTGCTATCTCCAAGAACAACAACAGAAAACTAAATCTACACTGAAAACCTCAAATATTGGAATAGTCTCACTCCAGAGCAACAACACTGACTTATTTGTTTCAGACCTGGAATTTCATATGATGTTCATTACTCAACAGAGACTCCAAGAACTCCAAGAAACAAACCATACACTCTCCCAATTGCTCAAGCTGACACTCAACCCCCTTTATCTCAAACTCAATGATCTCTCTTCTTTGACAAGCACAGAAGCCCTTGCTTGTTATCCTCATCACCAGACCTCATACTCCCCAAACTCCAATGACCTCTCACTTCTCAACAACAGACCTGACACTTCTCACCTCTGCTAAACTCTGCCAACACCTCTATCCAAACAACTCTCATGACAACCCAAAATACTTCTCTAAGAGATCCTAAAGTCAGAAGACCATGATCATTTGCAGAGGATCCCAATGACTTTGAATAATGGCAAAGTGACCTCTAATTATACTTTGCAGCTCAACCCAACACTTACAACATGAATAAGAAGAAAATATATTTTGTCCTCCTCACAATAGAAGAAACTGTGAATAAGTGGAAACAAGTATATATCAAGGACAAAACCAATGCCACAACTGACTTCATGTCTAGAACATATGCTGACTTTACCACCTTCCTTACAATTTATTTTTAGCATATCAGTAACAATCTACAAGAAATACACTGCCTCTAAAATACCTGACAGAATGGAAGGCCTACTGAGGAATATATTAATCAATTTAAAAATGAAATTGCCCTTGCAGGACTACAAAACACTAACACAAGAATTGTCTTCTTCCTCCAAGGACTAGATTCATGTTATTATGACAGAGTCCAGAACCAAAATCCTACCCAAACTTTAATTGACAACTACTATACTGCTGTAAGACAGGTGGCCAGAATGGAATACTTACAACCATATATTCATATGGCAAGCCATAATCAATCAATCAAGAAAAGCTATCACTACATAAATAGACCTTATAAAGGACATCATTCAAGAACATACCACAAGCCTTATGTATTGACTGGAAAAAACTTTAACCCCCCAGGATATAGTCCCATAGACATTGACCTTCTTGAACAGCTCAACAATGCTCTTGATAACATGACTGAAAGTGAATCCACTAATGCTACTGACAGTGAAGAATCCAAAGATAAAGAAGATATCAAAACCTATATCACAAAGAAAGTGGACAAAGAACTCAATTTTCTCTTCACCAACAATTATGCCAAACTTAGAGCCAAAGAAAAATGCTTCTTCTGCAAAGAAGGATAATATTATATAAAAGATTGCCCATCTAATGTCAAGAAAAGAAAAGGAAAAGGAATCACCTAAAGACAAGAATAAAATTTGAAGATAGGAAAGTTTCAAAAGTCCCAGAAGCCTCAATAATTAGGGAAGCATAAGATTTTCAACATAAAAGAAAGCAAGAGCAATGAAGAAAATGAAAACCCAGGGAAAACTTTTTCCTCTCAGAAGTAGAGCCTGAGGATCTCCTTTCTGAAGAAATTAACACTGTGTGCTTTAACTCTAGAACTCACATATTAAAAATTCCCTCTCTAATTTATCTTTCTTCTAACCCTGATGAGAAATTCCTAATTCTAATCAATTCCAGAGCCTCAAATAATTTTATAGACCTAGAGCTAATCAAACAATGGCACATCACTACAATATCTCTCAGCTAACCTCAAAAAATATAAAATGCTGATAGTACCCATAATTCCTCAACTCAACAATGTCTACTTGAAATTACTATTGATGGATGACACTACAAGATACCCTTTATTAAAATAAAACTAGGATAACCCTGACTAATCCTCAAAATACATTGGCTACAAGAAGCAAATCCTGATATTGACTGGAAAAATGCTACCCTTTACCTAGACCCTAAATAATGTTTAATAGATTTATGAAATACAGCCAGAAGAGATGATGTCCTCAATAATCTTGAAGAGTGTCTAGACCATCTTGAAGACTAACACTTTGAGGAAATTAACATCAAGACTAATACTACTATAGAACTAGCCCAGAAATATGGAGAAAAATATAGCAATAATCCTCTCAAAACTGTGCCAAAGGAATACTATAACTATCTTAATGTATTCTTTGAAGAAAAAGCTGCTCAATATCTACCTAACAGGAAATAGAACTACAGAATTGAGTTACTTCCCTCATTTGAAGCAAAACTATTCCCAAACTATAAACTCATGCCAAAATAAATAGAGGAACTAGATAAGTTTCTTGATGAAAATCTCAAGAAAAACTATATTTGCCCTTCTAAATCACCAATAGCATCCCCATTTTTCTTTGTAGCTAAAAAAGACAGAAAACTTTGCCTCTGTCAAGACTATCAATATCTAAACACTCACACCCACAAAAATGCCTACTCCCTATCTAACATTGCTATACTCTTCAATCAACTTAAAGGATTATGATATTTCACCAAAATAGATGTCTGAAGCAGATATAACAATATCCAAATCCATCTGTCTAACATATAGAAAGCTGTATTCAGAACTCCTAGAGGACTTTTTGAACCAACAGTAATGTTCTTTAGCATGTGTAACTCACCCACCATGTTTTAAGCTATGATAGATAAAATCTTCAAACTCCTCATATGCAAAAGAGAAGTCCTCATATATATGGATGACATACTCATTTATGCTGAAACAAAGGAACAACTCAAATACCTGACAAAACAAGTACTGGAAATCTTATGCCAAAACAACTTCTATCTGAAACCTACCAAATGCAAATTCACTAAGCAATGCATTGAATACTTAGGAGCAATAGTAACTCCCAAATCTGTCAAAATGGATCATATCAAACTCCAAGGAATCCACAAATGGCCTACTCCCACTAAGACACATGATGTCCAAAGATTCCATAACTTTTATAGAAAATTTGTGTGTAATTATTCCAAAATCACTGCCCTATTGAACTGACTCATGTCAACCAATGTCACCTTCAAATAGAAACCAAGCTCCCAATCTCAGGATGCCATGATAGTATATTAGCCATAGTAGACCATGGCTTATCAAAGAGAATATTATTAGTACCAACAACAAAAATGGCTACATTATCTCAAATCACTCAACTATTAATTGACCATCTTTATAGAAGATTTGGATTACCTAATAAGGTCATCAGTGATTGAGATCCAAGATTTGCTTTGAAATCAATGAGAGCTCTTTACAAAGCCCTAAATGTCCATCTATTCTATTCTACCACCTTTCACCCACAGACAGATGGGACAACAGAACAATTCAATCAAGAAATCAAAACCTACCTAGCAATAGTAACCACTAATGACCCCTCTACATAGAGCAAATTTCTCCCTATATATGAATATACATAACAATTGACTATACATAGAATAAAAAGAAACTCCCTTTGAATTATTCTAAGGAGAATGTCCCAAATCCCTCCCATGAAAAGCAACACCAACACTGAACCCTGATGCTAAGTCCCAAGTCAACTTATTATTAGCTGCAAGAAACCATGTCTTGTCTGCCCATAATTGAATAAGGCAACAAATAATGCAATGTACTAGTTATCTTTACCTCCTGAAATATAAAACAGGACAGAAGATATGGCTTAACAGCAAGAACCTTCCATTACACTGGAAGTTGAGAAAACTATGACAGCAAAGAGAAGGACCCTTCAAGATCATTCAAAAGATGTTACCCATAATATTCAAATTAAAGCTCTCTCCTACTTAGAAAATCCATGATGTATTTTATGCCTCCCTTCTATTCCTACAGACAGAAAATTTTCTATATGGCCAATATCACAAAAGGCTGCCACCCAAATTAGAAGACAACCAGGAAGCCTATGAGGTAGAAGCAATTGTCAATCATAAACTAATCAGAAATAGGTTCTACTATCTCATAAAATGAAAAGAATACCTGACCTCTGAGAATACATAGAAACCCTCTGACAACCTCACCAACAGCACCAAACTTCTGCAAGCTTGTAAGAAGCAACACTGACTACCTAATTAACATGCTCCCCACATCTGAACTTACCAACACTTTGCCACACCCTGACTCTGAATAACTTGAATGACTACTTGAGATTATCACTGGACATCCCTCTACCCCTGCTCCTTCCTCTGTCCACCCTACTCCTGTACCTCCTCCTTATTCTACTGATCAGGAAAATGACATGAACTCAAATACCCTGAACCTGACAACCCCATTACCCACCTATTTCCTTGATCAAAATGGAGAATGCACCTGCTTTATCTACAATGAAAATCCTGTACAAGCTCCTACCCTTACCAAACCCACTGCAGTTCTGGATCAATCCCTGTAACATTCCTTATCACTTCTTGACTAGAGTAATACCCCCCTTGTAAATGATAATCTACAAAACACTTCTGCAACTCTTGCCATGGTCAACTACTACAGGATGACAACTACTACTAGCATACATTATGTGAGAATATTACTCCATTACTCATAGCAAGCTGACCAAGCTTGCCAAAGCCTTACTAATCTTTACCCCACCCTGACACTATGAGAAATAATTCAGACAACTCACACAGAAATATCTATAGCTTAATTGTCAAACTGTACTCACCTCAGCATAAAAGATAGAGCACACTTTACAGCAACTTTTACAGTTCTCCATGCTCCAAGAGAAGTACACCCCTCTTCTATGACTGTACAAAGAGCTGAACCCCCACTTCTGCCTCTAAGAGAAAATAACAAAAGAAGTCTACCTTAACCTGCTGATGTAGCTATCTCTCCTAACCATCCAGAAAGCTCTGCACCTCATCAGCCTTCTGATCCTAGAGATAGACCCCCATTTTACCATCTTCACTAAAGACAATGATGACACCAGTAAATTGATTTGATGCTATACATATATATATCACTCTAGTACAATGCATCAACACTCTCAAAGATTCCAGCACCATGAACCTTGGAGTAGAGTGGCTTGTGAACTACAACCCTGTAATGTTCCTAAAACCCACCCCTGATTGACTTTTCAAGAAATCCATGAAGAAAGCTCTTAAAAACAAGAATTGGCCCTCAGGTGAGTTGTACACTCTATTCAACACAAGAGACTTCCAGAAGAAGCTGAACATCAAGTATCTCTTGTATGCTATGAGAAAACCACAAAATGGCCCTAGATTATATCTCTTACCTCCTACTGACATTATTACTATGCAGCTCAAGAACTGGATACAACAAGACATTGTGGTCATTGCAATTGCCACCAATGCTCCCACCACCATAAAGAGGGACTTTTAACTTCTTCTAGTAATGAAGACTAAGCTGTATTCTCTGAGACTGCTCTCTGCTCTTGTTTTTTTTGTTTTTGTTTTTTTTAAATTATAAATTTATAATGTAGTGCATGATAGCAGTCTATGTCTGGGTTAGCAGCCCAGGATACCATTACATGAGTACAACTAGAATCAACTACACAGAGGCATAACAGGTCAAAACTACCTAAATGTCCATCAAGACTAGCATCTAGCAAATGCTACCTCACCCTATTCAGCTTCAGGTGGGGGCCTATGACAAAGTTTGAGGTTTCAGCAGTGCCAGTTGAGTGCTCTCCTACCCCTGTGCTCCTCCTCCACTATCTTCTGAGAGATTGCATTGAGTTCCACTGTTCTCTCAGACAAGGCTGACTTTTTAGCCAACTAAGCCTGATCAAAATGATAATGCTAATATGGGCACTGTTGGTTGCTTGTGCCATGATCCCCCTTACAGTTCACACAGCATGTGGCATGAGGACATGGGGCTCCCTCAGGGGTCAGATCCTGGGGTGGGTGTGTAGAGAGGTTCCCTCTGCAACAGAATGTGTGTTGATAATAACCAGCCTTAGTATAAGAACAGGTACATTAGGGGCATCAGAGGGCCTGAGATTGACAGACATGAGTGGAGTGTCCCCAGTACCAGCAATGCTGATACAGAAAGATGCCAGAATGGGAGTGGGCCATATACACAAAGCATGAGGCTGGGCCAAATTGGAATAAGATGCCAATTAGGCACTTGGCAGTAGTGCCTGACTGGGAGTTGAGAATGTTGAACCACATAGTGGCAGTATTGGTATGTCAGGAATTGCACATAACCTGAGGGCTATTTGCAAGAGTAAATGAAGCAGCCATGTGGGACTTCTCCATGACTGCATAGATATTGGAGGCTGTGATCTGCTGGCCATCAGCTTTGAAGAAGGGAATGTCAATGATTTTAAGGTAAGATTATGAGCATAGAAGGGAAGCCTCAACTTCCTCCTCAGTGAGGGAGAGGAGGTGCTGAATACCAGCCTTCATCAGGTCTATTTTATCCTGGGAGGTGACACAGAACATGAGGAGAGAGATCTTCCCATAGACAAAATGACAAGAGTCAACCCAAAGGTCACTCTTACCAAAGGAGCAGTTGGCAGCCCCCACAAGGGCCAGGAACTGAGAGGAGGAAGGGAGTGGGTCAATTCTGACCAACACCTAGCAATGAGAGTGACTGGGAATAGTTGACTTGATTTTGTGCCTAAAAAGCACTAGGAGAATGGAAGCCTGATACATTGTGATAATGTGATCAGATGGGAGAGTAGGAACAGTCTTGGCCAAATTGACCAAAGATGTGATGTTGTGGACAGTGTCAGTATAACTATGTCTGACATCAGAGGGAGAAGGGGGGTGCTTGGCAGACCAAGCAGGCTTAGAGGGGAGAGCAGGCTTAGAAGCTAGGGGAGAATGGGCAGTGGCCTCTGAGAGAGGACCACACACTGAGCAAGAGAGGGCAGAAGCAGCTAAGTCAGCCATTCCATAGATTGAAAGGGGACACTATAGAGCATTATAAGGCAGTATATCACATAAGGCAGAAGCTAAGGTGGCTATATCAGAGAAGTCATCAAAGGGCAAAGTGTGTTCCTGAGCAGCAACAATATGCCCCACTGTAACAAACAGGGTGTGTGCAAAGTGCATGAGGTCCTATAGGTTAGACCAGAGCTTGCCAGCCAAAACTGCAAGATCACCATTAAGAAGGTTAATTCTCTTCACCATATCAGTGGAAGGGTCAGCAGGATGGTAGCCCCAATCACCAGGGGCTAAAAGACAAACTCAGGGAGCAAAAATACTCACTCTAGGAGAAAGAGCACTAGAAACAGAAGAAGGGGAGACTAGAGGGACAAAAGTAGCAGAGCATGATGTGGAAGGCACCAGATGAGTGGGCAGGGGCATAAGCTCAGTAATAACCAAGCTATGCTTCTTCTTGCCTTTGCCCTTGTGAGGAACAGGCATAACAGGATCAGGTGATGTGTTACAACTCATATGTTTCTGGACAAACCCAACTAATACCGACTGCTTCCAAATTATTCTGTTTCCTTTTCTACCATTTTATATCTTACTATTTCTTTGTATATCATTTGTTTCTGAATACTCCTGCACGCTTCCACTTATCTCCTGTTTGATTCTGTTCACCTTTTATTTCTGTTGATTATTAGTTCTTATTCCTTCTATGCCCTTCTGCTCGATACCAATGGTTTCTGTTCTGCCTTCATGTTTCCTTTTATATTATGCCCACCTTTTATGATTTCATTCATACTTCATATGTCACCGCCCATT
>KQ962936.1:34606-49885 GCA_001563735.1 Leucoagaricus sp. SymC.cos
ATATTTCAGTTTTGTCAGGAGTGGCCAAGTGAGCACCCACCCATGTGCTCAGCTGCCAATATCTTCCAGGGGATATCCAGAATGCCCACCACCTTGGCAGCAGCACCCAGAGGGGATAATAAGTAATGACACTGTGAACTCACACAGCACATCACATGCAGGCATGGGGCTCCTGTGGGGATCAGGCCCTGGGAAGGTAGTGCAGAGGGGTTACCCCTATAAGAACCTGGGATGTTGGCAGCCAGCCATAAGACCAGCATACCAGGAAAGAGGAGAGGATGGAGGAGTGAACTCAACTCAACATCCTGGAGAGAAGAGGACCCCAGCAGCTGGGAGCACCAGAGCTGAGAGGGACTGGTAAAAGATCAGCCTGGAGAAAGGAGGATGAGTCAAGTGCAGATAAGTGCTTGACAGAAATAGCAGCTGCTTATTCAACAGAACTGTGGGTTTGGAAATGGGGGGCCACAAGGGTGACTGGGGGATGTGCATGGCCCAAGCACAGTACAGACATGCCCAGACCAGCAAAGAGGCCCGACCTAACTGCTGAAGCAGAAGGGGGCCAAAAGGGCAGGCCAAGAGAGAGGAGAAACCAACCTAGGCAAGACCTGAGAAGGTGTAGAAGGAGGTGGAGGAGTACAGCTGAAGCACACTCAACTCAACACCAAAAGAGCAGGAGAGATGGAACAATGTCCCAGCCATGGTAAAGAATGGATGTTGCGAACCCCAAAGTGATGAGAGAGTGCGAACTGTGAGTGACCCAAGGGGCAGCAAGAACATGAAGGAGGAGGCACCCCAGAGTGAAGGTGGTGGTACATGGGAAAGAAGGGGTTGTTGGTTTATGGTTGGGGTGACAAGATAAAGCATTGGCAGGTCTATTCTTTCATCCAGCTATGTGTTTGATTTCGAGGTCGAATCTAGAAAGATATTGGGTCCAGCATGCTTGGCATCTGCTGAGATCCTAAGGTTTTCTCCATCTTTTTAGGTTTTCATGGTCTGACCAGATAATAGTTTTGTGAGGGGATCCTTCAATGTAGTGTCTCCATTCTTTGAGGGTGCAGATGATGGTGAAGAATTCTTGTTTGGAACAGTGATAATTGTGTTCTACAGCAGTGAATGATTTGGATAGGTAGGCAATGGGGTGTTTAGCACCATTGTCATCTTTTTGCAGAAGGATGGCTCCTGAAGCAAATTGTGATGTGTCACATTTGATTTCAAAGGGTTTTGCATAGTTGGGCATGAGCAGTATGGGTTCTTTGAGGAATCTTTTTCTTTAATTGGGTGAATGCCATGTTACATTCTGGTGTCCAAGTAAAGGGTTTGTTCTTGCTCATGAGTGCATTAAGGGATTGTGCATAGTCAGCATATCGATGAATGAATCATCAGTAGAAGTTATAGAATCTGATGAATTTTCAGACATCTTGGGTGTATTTAGGTGTAGGCCAATCTTTGATCCCTTTTAGTTTGGTCAGGTCCATTGAGACTGAGTTGGGTTTGATAATAACACCAAGGTATTCAAGGGTTTGTTGTGCAAACTTGCATTTTTTGGTCTTCAAATAGAGATCGTTATCTTGAAGTATTTTTAGAACTTTGTGAGTGATCCATCAAAGTTCTTCTTTGGTCTTGGCATAGATCAATATGTTATCCAAATAGACTATTATAACACCTTGATTAATGAGGGAGTGGAACAGGGAATCCATCATTGATTGGAATGTGGTGGGGGAATTGCACATTCCAAAGAACATGACAGTGGGTTCAAATAAGCCTTTGTAGGTCTTGAAAGCAGCTTTCTGTGTGTCTTGAGGGTGAATCCTAATGTTATTATATCCAAGGTATACATCAAGTTTGGTGAAGTATTTAGCACCTTTAGGTTTGTCAAGGATTTGAGATATAAGGGGAATAGGATAGGTGTTCCTGATGGTATATTCATTTCCTGTTCACTGACCATCCAGCTTTGGCTAGGAGGGCAGTGGACCCTTCTGTCAGCAGTGGGCAGGCTCAGGCCTTGCTCATCTGTTGTCATCTTGCTGAGTAGCTTGAGGGGGATCCCTCTCATACCTTCACATTTGTACAGGTTCACTCCTCCTTGGAGTGGCTGTTGCATCACATGGTCCACAGGTATGCTGTGGACCCTGCTGCCCAGGAGCTGGTAGGGGCTCATCCCTTTACTACTCTTAACTATTTACATACAGCTGAGGCTCAGGCTTGTCATGACAAGTGGACTAGGCAGTTTGCTTGTTTGAGCTCCTCTGGGAGAGATTTTTTGCACCTCACTGATGAGAGGGGCAAGCACATAATACCCACATACCTCTCTGGAGGCATGTGGCTTAAACATTTGCATGATTCCCTGTTCTGTGCATACGTGTGCAGGACAGTTCTTAATCATGCTCTGATTAGGGAGTTTAGATGTCAGTTTAATCTCTCCCATGATTATTCTTGCCCTTGTGGGTCCACCAATTGGCAGACCTGTGAGCATATATTAACTGAGTGTAGCAACTTTGGTGACCCATGGTGCTTTCCTAAGTGTTGGAAGGAGCTGTTGGATTTCTGCAGGGAGAACTCTTGAGTGTTCTCCTTTGTGCATCTCCCTGGGGGATAACAACAGTGTGGCCACCCTTTGGTGGTTGCTGGGTTTCTTGGGGCCATAGTCCTGGGGGGTCTGGCATTGGCTGCTGATGGGGGCTATACTAGCTTGGTCCTAGCATGGGGCATCAGGGGTGTGGCATTCTGGGCACAGATATATTGCCTGCTTCTCTGTTCACCTCTGGGTGAAGGGAGGGCCTATCTTTCAGTGCAAGCTGCCATGTTCAGCTGAGCTGCAGGGAATTCTCTTTTCTGGGTCTTTCATAGATTACTGTAGATACTTTCTGTATTCGCAAGATTGGGAGCTTGCTGACAACCTCATTTGCCTCAAGCAGGCTTATGGGTTCATGTATGAACTCTTTGTCGCATTCAGACTTGTGCTGGAGCACAGTAAGTCTGAGCTCTTCCATTTCTCTCATCGTAAGAACGACAACAATCTGCCCATTGACCTGGGCTATGCCCCCTACATGGGCAACTCTCCTCTATGCCCCAAAACCTTTTGGAGGTATTTGGGCTTTTACTTTGACTGCCAGCTCACTTTTCATGAGCATGTGCAGTATTACTCGACCAAGGCCATATCCACAGTTCATGCTATGGGTATGCTGGGTAACTCACTTAGGGGTCTTTCCCCTAAGCAAAAGCGGCTGCTTTACAGGTCCTGCATGGTGCCTATTGCTATGTACAGCTTTTGTCTTTGGTGTCATGGCCTTCATCCCCACAAGGCGCATCTCACCTCTCTTAACAAGATGCAGCATAGGGCTGCTATCTGGATTACAGATGCTTTTTGCACCTCCCCCTCAGATGGGGTTGAGGCACTCGCTGGCCTTATCCCCATGCATTTACATCTTCGCAAGTTGAGGGCTCATGCAGCATATCGTGTCCTCATGCTTTCTCCCACCCATTCCACTAGACAGTTTCTGGGGACTAGGGATTTTCCAGGTATCGATCCTCATCGATATTACTTTATGAGATTGGGCCACTTGGTTAAGAAGATCTGGTCTGCTGTCATGGATACTCTTGGGTATCTTAGTATTCCCGTCACCCTGGAGGCTTTTGATGCTGATGCACCAGAGGCCCATCCAGGGCAGCATCTCATGGACTGGTTTTCGGACTAGATATGGGTCACTGAGTTCTCCTCCAAGGAGGAGGACATCAATGTCCTGTGTATCCTTAATGCAGAGCTTGATCAAGCTCTGGCATTAGAGGACTACATTGTTGTGGCCACAGATGCCTCTGTGGGCTGCAACAGGGTGTATCAGGCTGTTTCAGTGGCCTGGGTTTGGGCAGAAGGTGTGCTGGTTAGGCAATTGTGCCAGTCTGCAGGCAGGATCACCACTCCTGATGTGGAACTCCATGCTATTCATATGGGCGTCTTCTCTGCATGTGCGCAGGAGGGTGCTCATCATGTTGTCCTGTTCACTGACCATCTGGCTTTGGCTAGGAGGGCGGTGGACCCTTCTGTCAGCAGCAGGCAGGCTCAGGCCTTGCTCATCTGCTCTTGTCTTGCTAAGTGGCTGGAGGAAGATCCCTCCTGCACCTTCACATTTGTATAGGTCTGCTCCTCCCTGGAGTGGCCATTGCATCACATGGTCCACAGGTATGTGGTGGACCCTGCTGCCTGGAAGTTGGTGGGGGCTCATCCCTTCACTACTCTTAATTATTTACATACAGCTGAGGCTCAGGCTTGTTGCAATGAGTGGACTAGGCAGTTCGCTTGTTTGAGCTCCTCCAGGAGAGACTTTTTGCACCTCACTGATGAGAGGGGCAAGTGCATGATGCCCACTTACCTTTCTGGGGGTATGTGGCTTAAGCATCTGCATGATTCCCTGTTCTGCACACATGTGTGCAGGGCAGTTCTCAATCATGCCTCAATCAGGGAGTTTAGACGGCAGTTTAACCTCTCTTGTGATTATTCTTGCCCTTGTGGGTCCACCAATCAGCAGACCCATGAGCACATTTTAACCAAGTGCAGTGACTTCAGTGACTTGCGGTGCTTTTCTAAATGCTGGAAGGAGTTGCTAGACAACCCTTCTTTCCCACACACCACCACCTTTGCTCTGGGGTGCTCTCTTCCTCACAGTCTTGCTGCCCTCATAGGGTCACTCGCAGTCTGCTATCCTCATCACTTTAGGGTTCGTGACATCCACTCTTTACCACAGGGTGCACTGGATGTTCTAGTGCACCTTGGCTCTTTTGGTGTTGAGTTGAGCGTGCTTCGGCTGTACTCCTCCACCTCTTTCCATACCTTCTCAGGCCTTGCCTGGGTCGGCATCTCCTCTCTCTTGGCCTGGCCATCTGGCCCCCTTCTGCTTTGGTGGTTGGGTTGGGCCCTTCACTGGCTTGGGTGCGCCTATGCTGCGCTCAGGCCATGCATTCCCCCCGGTCACTCTTGTGGCCCCTCAGTTTCAAATCCACGGTTTCACTGAGTAAGCAGCTGCTATTTCAGTTGAGTGCTCTTTTGCACTTGACTCATCTTCCTTCTCTCAGGCTAGCTTCCCACTAGTCTCCTTCAGCTCCAGTGCCCCCTACCACTGGGGTCCTCTTCTCTTCAGGGCATTGAGTTGAGTTTGCTCCTCCGTCCCTCCCTTCTTCCTAGTATGCTAGTCTTATGGCTGGCTGCCAACATCCCAGGTCCTTGCAGGGGTAACCCCTCTGTGCTGCCTCTCCTAGGGCCTGATCCCTGCAGGAGCCCCATGCCTGCATGCTGTGCACTGTGCAAGTCATGGTGTCACACCTCATCACCCCCTCCTGGTGTCACTGCTAAGGTGGTTGGCATTTTAGGTTATCCCTCAGAAGATGCTGGCGGTTGGGCACATGGGCAGGCACTTGCTTGGCCATACCTGGCAGAACTGAAATATCGACAAGGCCCCCATTTCGAGGGGGGCATTAGATGGTCGCTGGTTTCAATAGATGATTTGGACTTCGGCTGTGTTGTACCTTATTTAGTCATCTCTGGCCCTCCCCCTGTACAGTATCCTAGGCTACAGTCTGTGCGCGGACTGCTATTGCGCACTGCATTATAAATTTTTGAGTTTAAAAAAAAAAAAAAGAAGGAGTTGCTAGATTTCTGCAGGGAGAACTCTCGGGTGTTCTCCTTTGCACATCTTTCTGGGGGATAACAATGGTGCAGCCACTCTTCAGCAGTCACTGGATTCCCTGGGCTTTTGGCCTGGGGGGTCTGGCATTGGCTGCTGATGGGGGCTGTGCTAGCTTGACCTTAGTGTGTGAAGGGGGGGCACTCACTTCACAGATGTGGGTGTATTACCTGCTTCTCCATTTGGCTTTGGCCAGAAGGAGGGCCTATTCTTCGGTGCAGGCTGCCATGCTCAGCTGAGCTGCAGGAGATTTCATTTCTGGGGTCTTTTGTAGAGTACTGTAGATACACTTTTGTATTTGCGACCAGACTGCTACTGTGCACCAGTATACAAATTTATGAATTTAAAAAAAAAAAAAAGAAAAAAAAAAGATACTTTCTGTATTTGCAACCGGACTGCTATCGTGCACCAGTATATAAATTTATGAATTAAAAAAAAAAAAAAAAAAAAAAAAAAAAAAAAAAAAAAAAAAAAAAAAAAAAAAAAAAAAAAAAAAAAAAAAAAAAAAAAAAAAAAAAAAAAAAAAAAAAAAAAAAAAAAAAAAAAAAAAAAAAGATGGTATATTCATTGAGGTAGCAGTAATCTTAACAGAGTCATAGTTTTCTGTCTTTTTTTACTACAAAAAAAAAAGGAGATGCCATGGGGGATTTGGATGGTTTAATATAGCCTTTTTCAAGGTTTTCCTTGAGAAATGCTTCGAGTTCTTGTTCTTCTTTGAGTGATAGTTGGTAGGATTTTATTGAAATGGGGTAGAAGGAGGGTTTGGTCTTGATTTTATGATCCCATGAACAAGGTGGAGGGTATCTCTTGGATGCTTTCTTGTCAAATACTTTGAGGAAGTTGTGGTATTCTGGAGGTACAGCTTTCTTTAGATCATCTTGTCATTTGGGTTTAAATTGTTGACCGAGGAAAATGGAGGCAGAGGTTTTAAAGTTGATTTCTTCGAAATCTTGTCCTGTTAGTTTGAGATAGGACATGTTGTTAATTTCAATGGGGTGGTTGTCTTCATACATCAAATTAATGAGTTTTTGAAATTGTTTTTGCTTCCAAGGGTGTTGTCTCCATTGTAGTGTACCATTTTCCCAATTGATGTCTGGATTGTGTTGTTGTAGCCATAGTAGGCCTAGGATCATATGGAGGCATCCTAAGCTGATGACTTTCAGTTTAATGTCCATATAAATTCCATCAACAGTAATGGTGAGGGGGCAATAGTGTATAGCTGTTCCTTGTTGGTTGGTTGTACCATCAGCATTTCCAATAGTGACAGGGTTTTTGAGAGGGCAAAGGAGGGGTTCAATATTGTGAATGTGAATAAATAAAGGATCGACAAAATTTCCTGAGGCACCAGAGTTGAGGAGGGCAAGGATTTCCACATTTCCCTTAGAGTTCAAATCTACGTTAAGATGACAAGGAAGATGTATTACTTGACTGGATGATTGGTGGAGTTGTACATCATTAATTGAATGTCCTATATTCCTATGTGGATAAGATCTGGAAGGTGGGGAAAGAGGAGAGCTTGACATGGCTTGGGCAAGTCTCCTTAGGCAAAATCCTTTATATGTTGGATGTCTTGTCAGGAAATTGAGTCAATAGTGTTGATTTCTTCATAAATTTCTTCTACTTTGCTTTCTTTGGCATCATCTACAAGTTCTCATATTTCTAGCATTTTCTTTTTGCTGAGGCAACATTTCCCTTGTTTGTTTCATGAAATGGCATTTTGAGGGATATTGTGGGAAAATTTGGATCATAGGGATGTATTGGATGATGAAGAAATTCATGGGCCAATTCTGGAGAATAGGGATGGTCATAGGACTTCTCTGAGGGGGCATTTTGTGGCATGGTGACCTGGTTTGTGGCAACAGAAGCAACTGCCTGAGTTCCAGTTGCATTTCTGTTCATCAGTGAATATCACATTGAGGTGTTCTTGTACCAGCTGTTCTGCAGCAGCTTCAACTTGTTCTTGGAAGTTTGACTCATTGTCTTCTGATTCAGAATCAAAGTTGGGGTCAAGAAGTGTTTCATTTGCTTCCAGGTGGATGTTGTTGATCCTGTATGTGATGGCATTGATATCCATCACCATAGGGTCTTTCTGTGGTGGCAAGGTGCAAGGAGGAAGGCTCAGTCTATAAATTGGAGTTTGGTAATTCAACAATTTATGTTTTTGACATTGGCCTGTTTGATGTCCTCTGGAATGTCTGGCATTTCTTGCAAGATAGCTTTCTTCCATCTTAGCAACTTGAGCCTGTGCTCAGACAGAGGTGTTGGCTTGAGTGCTAGCTGGTTGGTATGAGGTGTCCATCTCTGTCCAGAAGGTGTTGTAGGCTGTGGGTGTGAAGCCTGTATTGGCCTGTGTATTGGTCTCAATATAAGCTGATCTCCATGAGGCTGCTGATCTGTCCATGTAGGACAAGATCCATAGTATGGCAATGGTATTGTTGATATTGCCTGCAGAGTTGTTAAATAGTGTGGCATTTGCTGAGATGTAAAGTTTGACAGCTTCTTTCCATCATCAATAATCTTTTGGGTTACCAAGGAATATTGGTGGAGTGTTGAATTTAGGTCATTTTGGAGTTGTTGTTGCTATGTTGGGTATGTTGGTTGGGGGTGGATTAGGTGGCAGGTTCAGAGGTGGTTGACATGGGGTTCTAGGTGTATTCCTAGGGGGTGGCAGAGATGCAGTTCAGGGTGTTCTAGACAGGTTTGGAGTGCAAGGTTGAGGTTGTGTTGGAAGTGAGGGAAGGGTAGATTGTCCTGATGTTGACTGTATGTTGGTGGTGGAGTTAAGGGCACTTTCTCTGTTCTCAAGTTGTTCTTGGATGGTTTGTTCAAATGGAGAGAGGGCAGTGTTTGCTGCTTTTGTCCTGATGTGATATAACTGTTGTTGTACTGAGTCAAGGTTGAGTTTTGAGATATCAAAGAGTTTGTCTGCAATGAATGATTGTTATTGTAGAAGGTATTTGTAGGTTTATTCTTCCTGAGTGGTATGAGTGTGTTTTGTCTCATAGTAATTGATAGTATTGTTGAGTTGGGCAGGATCTTGGCTTTGGATCTTTTCAACTGCTCTTTCAAATCCTTCTTCTTCTTCTTGAGTGAACTGTTTGGGTACTTGGAATTGTGTTTTAGATAATTCAGACTCAAGTGATTCAGAAGGTAATCTTCCTTTTCCTTTGCTTGAAGAAGCAATTGTGGGCATGTTGAAGGAGGGTAGTGTGCCTGGGAGTTTAGGCAAGGGTTCAGGGGAGGGTGGAGTGGTGTGAGTGGTCGAAGTGGTAGTTGTTTCTCTTGATAATGAACTAGGTGGGGAAGAATTCTTTCTACATTCTCTGGCTTCTTTCCTTTGTTCAGAGGTCAAGGGGTGTGGGGCTCCTGAGGAGGTGGAGTGGGTGATTGATAAGGGTGGGGGTCAAGGTGGTATTGTGAAATGAGACGTGTAGCATCATAGTGTTTGATAAAATTATTAGAGGTGGAGGTTGAAGTAGTTGTCCAAGAAGATGAAGAGGAGTTGGAGTGGGTATGGAATGGAATAATGGAAGAGTAATGGGATGTGAAGTAGGGGGTTCAGTTTAGATATAAGTCAGTGACCTTGGTTTGACTTCTTCTACAGTGACATGCAGGATGTGTAGGATGACAGGGACTTAGCAGAGGTGTGTTGGATTAGACTCTTGTTAATGTCCTGAACTAGATGGTCATTGTTAAGGTTGGGTGGACCCTCTTGTATGGGTGACAAGGATAGTGTGGAGAATATAGCAACTGTGGCATAGAGTCCACTTGTGATTGGGAGCCTAGCATTAGAGCATAGAGCCAATCAGTGCAGGGAGCCTAGTGATAGAGCATAGAGCCTGCAGTATAGGGTTGCCTAGCAATAAAGCATAGAGTCCTATGGAGTCCAAGGATACAATGCACATGGAGGTTTGCAAAGGAAGTTATATACTTATATTATTGCTACCCAGCCTATCTGGAAGACTCGGTGAGCCTTACCACACACTCTAGTGACAAAGGTCTAGCCTAGAGCAGGGTGTAACATACAAAGGTTACATGCACCATAAATGCTATTATATGAGCAAACACAAGCAGAGTTTAAGAGAGCAACTGATAAGAGCTCAACTAGAGTTATCACACAAGAGGTTTATGCACGATATAAACTAGTATATAACTTGGAGTTATATCTATTACTATATTGGCTTTATATATGATTGTAATACTACTTACTATAGACAACGACTGGGTCTAGAGTGAAAGTAAGGATTACACTGGAATTGGAGTACAAGAAAAGTGCTGGGGACCACTGGTGAGCACCTTAGAAAAGAGAATGAAAATGTGGACACATACTACATATCAGGAAGGAATCTGTACAAATATAGGCATAGATCACACTGGGAAATAAGGGTCAAATATAGAGTCATTAGAAGGATAAATAAATGAGTCTGGATCAAATATGATGTTACTGTCTGTATATAGGAACAAAGTCCTAGTGATCATAACAGTCTCTGCCTCTGCTTCTGCATAGATCATTCCTGATGTATTCTGACTCTTCCACATCTATTCCCTCTCATTCCTGTCTGGAACTTAACAGTATTATCAGACTGATTGTTCTGCTGTCACTACCACACCTTCACTATGATGAACACTTGTGCTTGTAACTACCCTTCTCCTCATGTTCCTCTGCATATTTGTCATGCTAGTCCTTCCAATGCCACTCCTCAGCATGGCTCTTCTTCCACCACTCTCTGTTGTACTCCACAGTTCCCCAGTGGTTTGCCCTCTGGCAACCCTTGACCTCATTGTGATCCCTCAAGTCCATCTACTCCCTCCAGCACCTCTACTGATACTCCTAATCCTGATTTTGATGACAACCACCCAAATCCTCCAGCTAGTGATGACCCAGACCCCGAGGATGGCCCTAGTGGTGATCCTGATCCTGACAATGATCCCACCAATTGGTATGATAATCCAGAAATTCCCCAAGATAATGATTCCTTCTTTCAGGTTCCCCACTCCACAGCTGATTAGCTTGCAGCAGCAATTGAGGCCCTTGCTAAATCCATTAATCCCTCTGTACCTCCTCCTACCACTACAAATAAGGCTTGGGTTCCCAAAGCCTTCACTGGAGAAGATCCCCTAAAACTTGAAAATTTCCTATTCCAGTGCAGTCTTTATTTCTGCACCAAATCCTGTTCATTCCCCACCCATGCTGACAAGGTCAACTTTGCCTTGACCTACCTCTTGGGAGTTGCATCATCCTGGTTCCAGATTTCTCTTTGCCAAGAGGACCTGAGCATCTACCACTCCTGGGCTGACTCTTGGCCCGAATTTTCTGAGGAGCTCCACTTATGCTTTGGCCTAGCTAACCAGGTCAGAGAAGCAGCAGAGAACCTCAAGAGTCTACCTTGCCCTTTTTCGCAAAAAAGGGATCTGCATTTCTTATTGTTTAATCGTTCTGCATGAAACACAGAGATAAAATCACCACCTATAACATTGATTTTATGTGGTATTCTGCTCAACTCAACTGGGGTGACTCCATATTCACCCATAGATACTACAAGGGGTTCCCTAACTGCCTTCAAGATCAAATCAGTATGCAGGAGCAGGACAAGCCCTGTGGGTTCCAAGAAATGATGCATATTGCCACCATATATGATGACTGCTACTAGGAATGTGAACATGAATGTGCCTATGCCCATACTGCTGAGAATCTGCCAGCTTCCTCTCAACCCCATGAGAACCCCTCCAATTCCTCTTCTCAACAACCTTCTTCCAACAATTGTCCCTCTTCCAATTTCCAATCCCAAAATAAACAACAATTGTTGTCTGCCTCAGGCCCAACCAACAACAACAACAAGAATACCAACTAGCCTTCTCAACAACAATCTCCCACCAAATCCTCCACTCCCACTCTGTCCACTTCTTCCTCCTCTTCCAGCTGACCTCCTACTCCCAAGAAAGACCTCTCCAACATTCTGGGCAAGAACAGCAAACTGACAGAAGCAGAGAAGCAATGCTGCATTGAGAAGACCCTCTGCAGCTACTGCAGCATCTTTGGCCACCAAGTTGAGACCTGCAAGAGAAAGGAAGCCAATCAAAAGGCTTGCAGCCACAAGGCAGAACTCCCTGCCTTGACTTCTGCTCCTGCTCCTGCTAAGGGTTCGGAAAAATAAGGAGCAGCCCTCAAGACTCTGCACAGGATGAGGGTCACATTGAACTCATCTGTGCACCAGAGAGTTTCTGCCTCAATGCATCCACTCTTTCAAATCTGAATTCTCTTTCTGTTCCTCTTGTTTTTACTTCTCTTTCTACTGGACAAACTTCTCCTTCTGCTTGTACTCTTATTGATAGCAGTTCTACCCATTGCTTCATTGATTCCAATTTCGTCCACACATTTTCTGCTCCTACATCCCCTATCCCGCTAGTTGAGTTAAAGCTTTTTGATGGAACTTCCAACACATATATTACAGAACTAGCACACCTTCCCACTGTTTTCCCGACTGGTGAATCTATCTCTCTTGACCTTTATGTCACTCAGTTGGATTCCTCTTGCACTGTGGTATTAGGACATAACTGGCTTGTCTGCTACAATCCATTGATTGACTGGGCCTCAAGCAGTATCTCTTTCCGACTGCTACTGCTAGACACCACTGCCTCATCTTCTGTTCCCTCTCAGACTGTGCTGGCCAATGCCCCAGTTTAACCATCTGTCAACACTCCATCTCCACTATCTTCTGTTCTGGATTCACCATCCTCTACCAATATTCCTTGGCCTTCCATCTCCCTCATTAATGCTGCTGCATTACTTCACACTTCCTGTCTCCCTGGTTCTTGTAATTTCTATCTAGGCCTCTCTTCTGTCTCCACTACTGCTGGTGCCTCTCAAGTTTCCAATGCACTAGTAGACCTTTCCAACATGCCTGCTGAATATTATGAATTTGCTGATGTCTTCAGCAAGGCTTGGGCTGATACCCTTGCCCCTCACTAACCCTATGACTTGAAGATCAATATTGAGGAGGGTTCTCAACCTCCTGTCAGTCTGATGTATTCCCTCTCCCAAACTGAACTAGCTACCCTATGTGAATTCATTGACAAGCATCTTTCCATTGGCTTCATTTGCCCCACTTCTTCTCCTCATGGCACTCCTGTTCTTTTCATTTGGAAAAAGGATGGTTCCCTGCATCTTTGCATCAATTTCCATGGCCTCAACTGCATTACCAAAAAGGATCACTACCCTCTCCCTCTTATTTCTGATCTCCTGGATACTCCCCACAAAGCCCACTTGTACACCAAGATAGACTTGTGGCATGCCTACCATCTTGTCTGCATCACTGAAGGCAATGAGTGGAAAACTGCTTTTTGGACCTGCTATGGCTCTTTTAAATAGTTGGTAATGCCCTTTGGCCTCACTAATGCTCCCGCTGTATTTCAGTGTTTCATGAATGACATCTTCAATGACCTCCTCAATGTCTGCATTACCATCTATCTTGATGACATCCTTATCTATTCCGACAACCCTGCTGAGCATTGGAAACATGTTTGTGAGGTTCTCGAGTGGCTCCAAAAATATGGCTTATATACCCATGTGAATAAATGTGAGTTCCATTCTGAGTCTGTTGAATATCTCAGGTACATCCTCTCTCCCAATGGTTTGAAAATGTCAGAGGACAAGATCAAGGTCATCCAAGACTGGCTGCCTCTGAAAAAGGTAAAAGATGTTTAATTGTTTCTTGGTTTCACCAACTTCTATTGCCGATTTATTTATAATTATTTGGACATTGTTATTCCACTGACCTGCCTAACCTGCAAAGCTATCAAGTGGCAGTGGGATGAATGGTGCCAATTAGCATTCGATTCCTTGAAACAGGCTTTTACTACAGCTCCCATCCTCACCCATTGGGCTCCCAATGCTCAGATCATAGTTGAAGCCAATGCCTCTGACTATGCCCTCACTGCAATCCTCTCAATTATTGCTGAGGATGGTGAAGTACATCCAATTGCTTTTCATTCCTGCACTTTTAGTACTGCTGAATCTAATTATGATACTCACAACAAAGAACTCCCAGCAATTTTCAAAGCCTTCTGCATCTGGCAACACTACCTCAAGGGCATGTTGATCCCAATTGACATCATTACCAATTACAAGAACCTCAAGTATTTCTGCACTATGAAAATACTAACCCATCAACAGGCCTGCTGGAGTGAATTCCTCTCCCAATTCAACCTCATGATTAGATTCCACCCCAGTAAACCTGGTACTAAGCCAGATGTCTTGACTAGACATTGGGACATCTACCTGAAAGGGGGGAATACTGGCTATGCTATGGTCAACCTGCACAACTTCCAACTGGTCTTCACCCAAGAACAGCTTTCCACATCAGTATATGCTACTTATCTCCATTCTCCTTCTCTTTGTGCAGCCACTATAATTGATTTAGAAAAGCTGCATTCTGATATCATTTCCACTCTTCCCTCTGACGCTATTGCTACTAAACATTTAGCTAATCCTGAAGGCCACTAGATCAACTCTGCTGGTTTCCTTCACCTTGACAATAGGATCTACATCCCTGATTCCGACAACCTCTGCCTCCATGTTATGCAATACAAGCATGACCATGTGCTTGTGGGGCATTTCAGTCAAAACAAGACTCTTGAGCTTATATGTTGAGAGTACACTTGGCTTGAAATCTGCACCAATGTCAAGGAATTCTGTAAATCTTGTGTCATCTGCATGTGTTCTAAGTCCCAGTGTCATTGCCCATATGGAAACCTCAAGCAATTGCTAATTCCCGATCAGCTATGGGATTCCATTTCTATGGATTTTGTTGAGGAGTTACCAACTTCTTCCAGCTTTGATTCCATCCTTGTAGTCATAGACTGACTCTTGAAGCAAGGTATTTTCATCCCTACTCATGACACCATCACTTCTGCCAATCTGGCCCATCTGTTCATACTCCATGTCTTCTCAAAGCATGGAGTCCCTGCTCATGTTATCTCTGACTGAGGCTCTGAGTTTGTCTCACACTTCTTCCAATCACTTGGTGAAGCATTGGATATGAAGTTGCATTTTACTTCAGGTTATCACCTGGAAGGTGATAGTCAGACTGAACATACTAACCAGACTCTGGAACAACACCTCTGAGTCTATTGTAATTACCAATAGGACAACTGGGCTGAGCTGCTTCCGCTCACAGAGTTCACTTTCAACAATGCACCCAATGCCATTACTGGTGTCTCTCCATTTTTTGCTAACAAAGGGTATTACCCAAAGATTACAGTGTATCCTGAATGTGACCTTGCTTCTGCTCAAGCCTGCCAATTTGTGGTCAATCTTGATGACCTTCAAGCTACCTTAAAATTAGAAATTGCTGAAGCACAGCAGCATTATCAACAGTCTGCCAATACACACTGCCTGCCTGCCTGTTACGTGCTGGGCAACGATGGACGGGATGGGCGACTATCGGAGTGAGGGAAGTGGACCTTCGGCTTCAACTTATGTGTTGCGCCGTTCTGCTGCTGCAGGTCCGGATTTCGGAGATAGGAGGAAGCAGAGATGGAGGATAGTCGGAGACTGGAGGAGATAACTCGAATGGCAAGATTAACTCAATTATCAGACTGAAGA
>KQ962942.1:2963-27552 GCA_001563735.1 Leucoagaricus sp. SymC.cos
CTCTAATGTTCTGCTTTTTATTCTAATATTATTTAAAGAGTTTAAATATCTAATAAGAGTATTTTAATAATATTGAGTATATAGCTCAGAATTTGGAGCCCAGAGTATAAAATCTGAGATAGAGTACTAAAATATTTGTGTTATAGTCCAGAAAATTATTAATAAGTCCTTCAGATTTTTTGACTACTACTAATAGACCTTTATCAGATCTAACACCTCTAAAGACAACCCTATCTCTCATCTCAATTTTGTGTTTACAGTCTGAAAAGACATTATATCAATAAAATACTTCTTAATGTCTTTCATAATCTCTTGTATAAAATAATATCTCTTAATAGATAATATAGGTATATACTCACTAAAGACATTTAAAAAGTCTGAATTAACAGATAAAAGCTCATTGACCTTTATAATAGAGAATACATCCTTATTTCTAATATACAGAAAATAATATGTACTGTTACATCACTCAAACTATCAAAAATAGTGAATATCAAAATAATGACCTTATTATCTTAACTCTTAATATAGCAAGTCAAAAACTAGTCATAATAATAAACAAAAGACTTAGCTTCTTTTCTTTCTCTTTCTCAACACACTCCTTATTATCTATCTATCATACTAGCAATCTTCACTTCTAGCAAAGCTATACTACTACTACTATGAGAATGTCAATCTAGACTTTCTTGTCTAGATACATATCTTGTTATGACTTTGGGTAGTTTACTCTATATAGGACTCATAGACCATAGTAGACTGTGTTATCTATTTTCTTTCTACTCTGTGTTACTCTGTATTTCTTACTCTTTTTTACTCTATATTACTCTATATCACTAGTATAAGTATCTTAGATAAACAGCTATATTCCTTACACTTTACTAATTGTACTTTTTCTTTGATTATTCTCAAGCTATTATCTTTGCTGCAATCTGAGTTTATTCTCAAGGTCATAACATATCTGATGATTACTAATTCTAATCAAAGCTAATGATAATTAGATTACTTTTCTCTTTCTCTCTCCCCTTCTTTTATTCTATTATTGACACTATTTAGTTCTAATATATAATTGATTAACAGACTCTTCTTTCTTATTTTTCTATACTATTTATAAGTGTAAATCTATTTTTATATATATACATATTAATTATATAATATTTTTTTTTAATACTTTATTTATTTTTATTTTTATTAGCTTATTTATATATATATAGATCTTTAGATCAAACAATTATCTCAGACCTCTATATTTATACAGAGTACAGATTCTTCTTTTTCTCTCTCTCTTTCTCTCTCTCTCTCTCTCTCTCTTTAATTTTTAATTTATATAATTATCTCTTTTTTATCTCCTTCTCTCTTCCTCTTCAAGGACTATTATCATAGATACTGACTTGGCTGTGTCTTCTCAGCCTTAGATGACAGCTCTATATAGTTACATTATAATAAACAGAAAAGTTTTTTCTCTTGTTCATTATTTGCTTTATATAGTATTACTTAGTATATATAGTAATATTCTCTAATACTTAAATAAAACATTTAAAAAGATTAAAGTATAAGCTTTGATCTATTTGGTTATTATTTGCATACTTTAGATCACTTGCCAAAGTTCTTCCCTAATTGTTTCTTGAGTTAACATATTATGTTAATTACTAGTTTGTTCAAAGAAACTGTTTCAGAAACTTTGTTCTGATATCAGTTAATATTAAAGTGAGTACACTTCTATCTTAGATCTAGTAGATATATACATCTTTGTGACTTAGTGATTGCAAGCATCAAGGTATATCACTCTATTACTAACTAGATAAGTATAGAAGCCCACTATTGTCAACTTCTTTCTGAGGATTGATAAAGATGCTGTTTCACTATAATAGCTTACTGACTGATCAGCAGAGTTGTCTTCTAAATAGAACTTTTTTTTTTTTTTGATATCATAAATTTATAAGACAGTATATTGTAGCAGTCTGCTTCCAAGTTAGTAGCTCAGAATACTATTACAAAACCTATACAAGATACACTATATAAAAACAAACTACAGCATTAAGATAAGTTTGTCAATGTCATATTTAGTCTTTAAACATGTTCTTCCCTCAATTTCAGAACAGACAGGGAGCAAGGTATCTTACTCAGAGCTCTCAATGGTAATACTGGAAAGCTGTCCCCTTCTGCCTTCTAAATTCTATTATCTTCTCAGAAACTGCATTGAAAAAGACCTTCACTCTAGAGCCACTATTCTGACTGAACTGTTGAGATAGCCAGGCACAGTTGAAGTAGTATCTCTAATATGGGCATTATTTGTTGGACATACTGTGCTTGTCTTTACAGTTAAGACAATGCAGAACATAAAAGCATGAGGCTCTCTCAGGAGTTAGGTCCTGGAGAGAGTTAGTTAAGGGGTTACCATAATAACAGAAAGTATGTTAACAGCAACCAGCATCATTTACCTCAGGACATTTTAGAAAGACAAGAGGCCTACTTGTTCAAGAGCCTGTGAAGAATCACAGACTGAAGAAAAAGAAATCAGTAAGTAAATAATAACTCTATATATATATCTGCACTGATCTCTTAATGATTTCACATTCAATATAGCAGGTTCTCACTAAGCAAAGCAAGATGTCTTAGATAGAAGGTGTAAGCTCACTTATTATGTATATATATATATATATCAAAGAGACTTATTTATTGTCATGAGGTTAACTTCCAGTAGGCAAAATAGCTGCTTCAAGTGAAGAGAGCTCAGAGAGTTTATTAGAAAAAGAAAGTAATGATGAATCTGATCTCCAGATTTTAGTTTTGAGAGAGGTATATTTTACTTCAGCTATATTTCTTCTTTGCTGATGCTAGAACCTCTTTTTTAGAAGAATTATCTTTAAAAGAGCAGCAGCAGTAGTAGCAACAATAATGTCTCTAGGTTGTTTAACTCAAATGACAACTTAGAGATTATTGCACAATGCTGATCTCAGTCTAGACTATCTCTGCCCACCTCTTTTTTTTTTTTAATTAATATTATAAATCTATAAAGCAGTGTGCAATAGTAGTCTACCTCCAGGTTAGTAACCTGAAATACTATAACACAAACCTCTATGAGATACAACTACATAGTATACTGTCTACAGCATCAAAAAGTAACTGTTATCACTATATCTGGTCTTTCATCAGTCTTTTCCTCAATTTTGAGATAGACAGAGAGCCAGTAATCTTACTCAGAGTTTTATTCAGCAGCACTGCCTAAAGGCTTTCCTCTTCTGCCTCCTAGATTCTGCTATTTTCTCAGAAATAGTATTGTAAAAGGCTTCTGCCTCAGAGCTACTATCTTGACTGAAGCATTGAGCTAGCCAGGTGTAGTCAAAGCAATGTCTTCAATATAGACACTGTTTATTGGATATGCTGTGCTCATTTTTACAGTTGAGACAGCACAGAACATGAGAGCATAGAGCTCTCTCAGAAGTTAAATCCTGAAGGGTTGGCTAAGAAGTTACTATAGTAGCAGGAAGTATATAGGTGGTAGCTAGCCTCAGTATGAGGACTAGCACACTGGAGGCATTGGGAGGTCTGAGCATGATAGACATGAGTAAAATAGCTAATGCTGATATAAGAAAATACTAGAATGAGATCTTACAGCCTATAAAAAGCAGGCAACAGTGCTGAATTAGAAAGAAAACCAACTAAGTGCTTAGCAGTAGCACCTGATTGAGAGTCAAGAATGTTGAACCATACAGTAGCAGTATCAGTATATCAAGAGTTGCACATCACTCTGGGAGAATTTGCAAGAGTAAATAAAGAGACTATGTGGGACTTTCCCATAGTCTCCCTGATAAGAACAAGTATAACAGAGATAACTCTATTAGCCTAAAAGTAAGGCATGTCCATGATCTTAAGATAAGATTGAGACTTGGGAAAAGTAGCCTTAACAGGCTCAGAAGGAATAAAGAGGTGCTAGATAGAAGCAGTTATCAGGCCTATTTCATCTTAGGACACCACACAAGAAGTGAGAAGAGAGATCCCTCTATAAGCAAAGAAGTAAGAGTTAACCCAAAGATTGCTCTTGCCCAGAGCACAATTGGCAATCTCAACCAAAGCAGAAAACTACAAAGAAGAGAGGAGCAGGTCAACACAGACCAGCACCTAGTAGCAGAAAAAACTAGAGACAGTTGACTTAATCTTATATTTAGACACAATAGGAGAGATAAAGGCCTGATGTATTGCAATAATGTAATCAGATAGCAAATTAGATATAGTCTTGGCCAGATTGACCAAGGCTGTGACATCATGAACAGTGTCAGCATAAGACTTCTTAACACCAGAAGAAGCTGGGTGCCTAGAGAACCAAGGGGGCTGAGAAGAGGGAACAGGACATGAGGCTTGAGTAGGACAGACTATGCCCTCCAAAGGAGGGTAGACTGAGATAGATAGATAAGAAAGAGAGACAGCTGAGTCAGCTGATCTGTAGATTAGACAAGAAACTGGAAGCCTCTGGAGAAGTAAGCTCTGTAAGACAGAAACTAGCATAGACATATTAGAAATATCCTTAAAGAGGAGTGTATGCTACTCTGAGGTAATAATATGTCCCATCATCACTAACAAAGCATAACACAAGTACATATGATCCCAATCCTCAGACTAGGCCTTATCTAACTAGGCTGTCAGAGCATAATTAATTATAGACACACTGTCTAGCAAGTCACCAGACAATGTATGGGAGAGACTACCAAAGCTAGACATAGTCTCAGCACAAGAACTAACATCACTAGAGCAAGAGATGAAGATATCAGCAACTGGGTCCAATAGAGGAGCTGTAGAGGTAGACAAGGCAGTATAGGTCACTGGAGATACAGAGTATAATAGAGGAGAGGTGAGCTGTGCAGCAGTACTGCTTCTTTTCTTTTTGCCCTTTCTCTTGTGAGAGGTGGGCATAGTGGGGTCTAGTGGCCCAAAAAGGAGAGCAGACTGGCAAGAAGTGGAGGGAAATGCTATGATAGCATTACCTTTTTCAGGCTCAGAGAAACCAGTTGAGGCAGACTTCTCCATTCCACTCTCTTCAATATTCTCATCTCATAGATGCATTTGCAGAGTTTTACTAAGATGAGACATCACAGCAAGTTACTTGAAACACAGCCAGAATCTAAAGATGATGGTAGTATGAGAAAAAAAAGAGATGATCTCTGTCTATCTCAATATAAGGTGATGACAATGACAACAACTATAGTAGCTACAGTGATGTCAGCTAGATATTCAGCAGCACTTTTGGAGATTGCTTATTATCATCTCAGTAATAGACCAGGTTGTGTAGCCTGCAAGCATCTGAACTAAGGTTTACTATTCTCATAGTAGTTTTAGCAGCAACAGCAGTAATATTCTCATTTCCAATCTTACTCAGCATTTTATTCACACATACTATAGGTGTATGCTGTTCTCTTGATATAATGAATGAGAAACTTTGTTGAGAAGCAGTTCAAAGGAAAAAAATATGCTCTAGTCTACAAGCACTATGTTGACTTTCTGATATAGTTAAAGGTGAATATCTGACTGCATTATCACTATATTATGACCACTATTTATAGAGAAGTCAGATGTGCATGATTCAGACACCCTTTTAGATATTAGTTGATCTGACTCTCAGCATTTTATGGCAGGTACTATTGAGCTGTTCAGCCTTTGTAGTTTAACAAAAGTGATCTATTTGTTCTCTTTGAGGACATGCCTTCTATTTCAACTGCCTAGTTTTATTGTTATCATTAGTCTTCTCACTGTCACTATTATAGATGTATTCAGTCATTGATTTGTACTTTCTTAGATTTAATAAATCATCAATCTATATATTTTACTACTTCTCTGGCTAATTGACTATTGAGTAAATATTAATTGATTATTAAATGAAATAATATCTAGTCAAAGGTTATTGATATCAATTCAGACCAGATTGATGACTGATAAGGGTAAATGAACAACTAATAAGTGATACCCACCTGTAATTTTCCTTATCTTCCTTATTGTCCTGATTCAACATATCAGCTGCTTATTAGAACCTTATCTCTCCTGACCAGACCAAATAAGGAAAGAGAACCTTTTCTGATGCAGCCTGTATATGATATATATAAGCCAGCTTGCCACTATTCCCTATCAATCCTGTCAGAAAAAAAATTGCAGAATTTAATAATAATACTTGTCAGATTCTGAGTTCGAGAGTGCAATATAAAGTAATAGTCACAGTTTGTTGGGATCAATCCAAAACATCCACTGAAACAGAAGCTGCATTTTCTCTCCATAGTACCCCCCAATGCCAGAGTCAGTCCAGCTTCTCATACTCATGGCAGTCCAAATCAAATGCATAAAGTTTTCCCTCATGCATCCCAAGCAGCCACCTCCCTCCAGGAAGAAGCCCCATAGGGAAATAAAAACCAGATTCTCCAACCTCAAGTGCCCAAGCATGAGGTTTTAGTTCAGCAACTCGACTCCAAAATCTGTCAGTCCTCAGTCAACAGATCATCCAATGTTGTAGTTCCTCCATTGAATAAGCCATGTGTAGAAACAGCAATATAAAGCTTGGTCACTCATTAGACATATGAGAACTATATTAATCAAGTACCTGTAGAAACAGCAATATAAAGCTACAAGATACTAAGTAAGTAGGAGACATAAAAGGGGACATTAGTGGCTCACCTCAGTCACTCGTTAGACGTATGAGAACTGAGGTGAGAGGTACATTAAAGAGTTATATTTATACTAAATGGTCTGTCCGAGATGTCTAGTGCAATGTCCAGGTGGTGGCATTATTATCTATGTGGATTGATCTGAAAGACATGAGACAAAGAGGTGTCATGCACACGAATGCACGACACGGTGCAATTGTCATGTGTTACGACACGCGTTGCTGTGACTCAGTATGTGCTTGTATTCCAACACCATGACTGGTAGTTCCATGGGCGCTAGGTGGGATCACCCGCTGATAAGCCCGGCCATTCTAGACAAGAGCAACCGGCTCTTGGTTAAGGCGTGTAAAGTCATGCACGTCTGACTCGAAGATCAGTCAAGCTTCCGTGTAGGTCGAAACCTCAAGACCTTATTCTTACCAGTGTATAGCCAGGAAGGTTTTGTAGTTGAGCCCCTCCAGTACCCTGATTAAGACATCCAGTAGATGAGTTTCGGGAGTAATCTTCGAGCCAGACGAATTAGTCTCGGACATAGTAGTTGGTGATTCTGTAATCGAAGTCGAAGGGCTGTTCAAGGCTTCTCCGAGTTCATCATCTTATTCCATGTGAACTCGGAGTTAGCCGGTCCGGCGGTCATGATTGCTCTCGAGACGTGGTCAAAATACGGCCTAGTTTGAACGCCATTTAGTGAATAGACTCGTATCTTCTCCGTTCATCGCGCATAGATTCTTGAACTGGTCATATAGGCAACTCGTCAGACGACGGGCTCGATAAATGATCCAGCCACTGTATGCCTCCCGAATAGTAACTCCTGTTATAGGTTCCCTAGCATCCAACAACTCTTCCGAGAGACCAAATATGAGCTGAGACTATGCCGTTCCGCTACTCTCGTTTCTCCCGTTGGCTTCTGCCCATTCTGTATCGGCCGCGGGTTGAAGCAGTCTCAGTAAGCGAAAAACCCCGCCGCAGCTTAGAAGGCATCTCGAAAATCCTCTTCTCTTCGCTTACTTTCATAAACACTTCCGCAACCTGTCTCAGATCAGAAAGCATTTGAAAAAAACTCCCTTCGCTCCGCTTACCTTTACGTACACTTCGTCCAACTTCTGGTCCACATGACAGCGTGGTTATCCTCATGCTCACATCGGCATGAACATTTCGCAGACCGCCATGAGATATGTGCTAGCAGCTACTTGTCTGAGGTTCTGTCGCTTGTGTACGGTACAGGGAAGTTACCCTGAGCAGTGGCTCCAGCCTACTATGCCGTAGCACCTGAGAGATGGTACTACCTCTCACAATTTTTTGATGCACCGGGAAAACCGAACACATGGACTGGAATACCACAATTTCTAGAAAAGCGTGCGATGAGGTTCTAGTTACGACAACTTGATAATACTACGAGACTGAGTTATGTTTTAGCTAACGACAGCTTAGGGACTCAGGGATTCAAAACTCAACTTTGAAGTGGCACAAGCCTGTCAGCGCCTGCTGCAACACTCTGAAATAATCATTCTAATGCTGTAGCCTGATCATGCCACCGTTGACTTTGCCGATCAACATTCTTAACCTGACGGCCCCTAGGTCCCGACCATGACTCACCACCCTAAAATGATTACCACTCTTTTCATCACTATACTCCCATCGAGTTATACAAACACACAATGGGATCAACCAAAAAGTCAAATCACGAAGCCTCTCCGGCCAATCGTGGTTCTCATCGGCGACATTGATCAATTGATATGACATAAATGATATACAGGAAACGGAGAACTGAGAATGAAGAGCACTGAACATGAGAGCAAGATTACTTTTTACAGAGCGAGGCGAGGAGGGAAGATTTCTTGTAAACGACTACTAACTTTAATAATGATATAAACATGACTTTTCGATTTCGTGTATGTCATACTATAAGCAGAAAGCGCGAAAGATTGAAGGGAAGGATGAGAGGAAAGGTGGACAAGAGCACGGTAAATAAGTTTTAATACGTAATCTACCATAAATAAGTCACTTCTCCAACAAGTTCGACGACTATGTATACTGCGTATTTTTTGGGCGGGAGCTGGACTTCGAATAAGTAATAAGGGTACACGAAGGTGAAAGGGAGTGTACAAAAGAGGATAGGTGAGGAGAGGAAGAACGAAATCCAAGAGATGAGTGTCAAGTACACAGTCTCCGGAGAGTACAAACTCCGGTGAGAGCAAGTTGAAGTGAGGTGAGAGGGGGGCCGTTGAAAGTGAGGACATGAGATTGGTGCAGATCAACAGGTAGAACGGATCAACATCAACATCAAGAAAAAAGGCGAGAGGCCAACCGCTACGCGAACCCTTATCGTGTATGGTTTACAAGACTAAATGATTGTCGAAAGAATTGTCTGAGAAACCTGAGAAGAAATCACAGGAAAAAATATAGGGTTAGCCGCTTGTCCGCTTATGATAAAGTCACGCTAGCCCACAAGGAGAAAAGCGTTTAAACTTGAAAAAGGGAGATGAAGCCGAAATGTGGGTTGCGAAACGGATGACCCTGGATCATCTGACAATTCTGAAGAGGAAATACGAAAAGCAAGAAACCCAAGCCAACACGAAAAAAGTAACCCCTCCTAAGTTTTAAATTAGAAGTTGAATGCCACACATACCTTGGATTTAGGCTTCGATCGAGCTACTAAGAAAGAACAGGTTGATTAACAGTTAATCGCGTTTAGAGGTCTTGCTCCTGTCGGCGCTGGTGCCGGCGTCGGCGTTGATGACGTTGGTCTTCGGTAAGTAGTTGAGGGTAAGGCTACGGCAGGCGATAGTGAACCTGGCGTGGCAGGCGGAGTTGGGATTGACATGCCGGACATTGTTCGGGACGGAACAGATTGAGATACGCTATTGCCCCCGAGTGATAGCGCGTTGACATTTGTCACTAGAGAAGTAAGTGATGATGGGGTTGGAGGCGAGGATGTGGTGTTAGCGGTGCATGCTAGCGCTGTGCCTCGAGTATTTTCCGTGAAAGCGTCTGAGTCTGTGGAATCCTCGAACCGACAAGTCCCCTTCTCGACGTGATACTTGAGGCCATTGGGATTGAGATATGACTGGCGAGAAATGTAAATAAGTGGCGGGGACGAGAAGAATATATGAAGTGTCGAATTTTACCTTTGTACATCCAGGCGTCTAACCGAAGCCAAAATAAACGAATGAGAATCGAGCTTAGGAAAAGAATCCAACGGTGAGACTCACAGGACAACGATATGCCTTCTCTCTCCGCTTCCCGTTCCCACCAGTTATCCGCGTCTTCGCCTTCAGACTGTTCTTAGCAGAGACAGCTGTCGCATTGACAATATCCGCCTTAGTTCGACCCTTCTTGTCCCTCTCCCTCTCCCGTTCCCTTTCCCTGTTCTTCTCCCTGTCGCATGAGGTAATAGTCGTAGTGTTTGGCACATCATCGAAGGTTGGTACAGAAATAGAATCAACCGGATCCAGGGTCATTGGATCGCGTGACTTGGAATGAGGAGCAGACGAGCATGATTTGTGAATCGACGACGGTGGTGAGGACGGATAACCGTCGAACGGTGGGTTGGAGATGATAGAATATGGGTCGGGACCAAATT
This sequence comes from Leucoagaricus sp. SymC.cos, assembly GCA_001563735.1. NCBI lineage: Eukaryota > Fungi > Basidiomycota > Agaricomycetes > Agaricales > Agaricaceae > Leucoagaricus > Leucoagaricus sp. SymC.cos. The sequence goes on from KQ962942.1 coordinate 13,191, forward strand.
CAAGGTCAGAGAGGCCGATACCGTATTCGGATTCAGGCAAGGCGGACATATTGAAAGGTGTGTAAGCATGTGGACACGACGACGTCGGAGTCTTGGATTTTTGGATCGCTTCGAGACCAATATTCGCGGCAGAAAGTGGCGTTGTGGGTGTTTGTGGCGAGGAAACGGCTGAGGAGGAGCAGGAAGAGGATGGGGAGTGGGAAAGCGAAGGTAGCGGCGGGAAATGTGCCAGGCGCTTTCTCGAATTTTCGGGGTAGATGCGCATCCCGTCAAGATTAAATACAACGACATGTTTTTCTTCAAAGTGCTCGACGAGAGCATGGAGGTCGGGCAGCCGAATGTCACAGCAAGTGAAGTTTGAGAACTGAATAATATTGATACGTGAGTGTCAAGAAATTTGTGATCGGGGTTATAAATAGCCTGGATCAGTACGTACGATGGCAAGTTCGAGCGACGAGATGTGTTCCATGTTGTTCGCTGCAAAGTCAGAAGGCAGGGACATGTCGATATCCATAGGTGACTCTGAAGAGAAAGGGGACACAGGGGTAGAGGGTGAGGCATCCTGAGGGATTTCAATATGATGATAAAATGTATTTGTCGGCGAGAAGTCTGATCTACACGCTCCATTCCCATCGACAGTCCATCCATCGATTAGAAAGAACTTCATCGTAATTTGGGCGGCCCATACTCACCGTGCTTTGTCGATTGCGCCATGAGGCAGGTCACGCTTGTCCGAGTCCAACATGATGAGGATACGGTACTGGGAGACTGTGGCAAGAGGGAGGGAGAGTAAAATTAATGAGATCGAGGGGAAGTCATATATGTTGGCGGAGGGTAAGCGGCTGACCCTATTTGAATTTGCTCGAGCACGTAAAGAGCATAGAGTTGTATGGAGTAGTAGGACACCATCATAAATACAAACGAAGCATTGAAAATTTCCTGAGCGGAGAGATGATCCTGACGCCAATCTCGTTTCCCGTTGAGTCTTCCCAGCCTAGCAGGAATTTTCCCGGACCGAATATGTTGCTCTTGTTTTCCACCTCCATTTTGAAATATCCCAAGGCACGAGGCAACCAGACTGCCTATTCCGGCTCCTCCCACTCCTTCCTCCGATTCTCGCAGATCCACCTGTTTCCACAGCTTGCGTAGAGTTCTCAGTCATTCCTATGGCAGGCGAGACCAGGCGTCTACTGGATTACTAGCTACCCGTGCAGATGCGCTGCCAAACCATCTGTTAGTTCTGACGCCGTCTGGCTGGCCTGTAGTGATAGCGACTCTGCACATGGGCAGGGCTGAGTGCGTGGGTCGGGCCATCAAAATGCAAATTGCCGGTTGTATGAATGATTCGGAGCCCGGTCGGTCGCGGGCTGGATTATTTGAAATTCCGGCGATAAACCTGGGCCAAAGAGCGTTGGGCTTTACCTGTTGGACACACTTGCTCACGTATCGTGGTCGGGTTCAAGAATGGAAGCGAGCAAATATGTTCGGGAACTTGACGACAACGTCATCGATAAGCTAATGAACTCAATCAGCGAGATGATCCAGCGAGACGATTGACATGCACTAATTTCAAAGCGTGACAGTGGACACTTTCCACGACCTGTAAAGCCTAGTAATTCAGCGCATCGAGGAAGAAACGGCAACTTCGTGATCGAGAAGCAAAGATTGATAGTCTGAAATTTGAATGTGACTCATCCATTCAATTTCACATGAACCATACAGTTTTCAGCGCCAAAAAATTGTGAGCGGTGAGTACTGTGATGCTGATCTTTCCAGCACCGGCAAAGAGTATTGAGGCAAGCATGGCGGTGAACTTTGCGCAGTAACGTTCTTAAGTTTAGTGAGGGCGACACACCCACGGGATGCTAGTACCAATCAAGTGTTAGGGCGTGAGAATAGCAATTGTATGTGCCTGTGTGAACCCACGCATTCGCATTTGCCTCTAGAACTCGTCATCCTATGTGGGATCCGCCGATCCGGAGTCAGAAATCCAAGGGCTCGCTGCCGCGAAGTGACTTCGCACTGCGTATGTCTATCAGTCGCAGTCGAGTCAGAAGAGGATACAAGTCAACGGCAGGAACCACGACCGCTGCGCAGCCACTGTTAACGAGAGGTTGCTAAGGCCGAACAACTGCGTCACACTCGGCATCGAAAGTCACCGACCTGTTTTCCTTTTTTGGGATGTCTAATCATCCTTCATAAAACAATCGAGTAAACTCTCATTCACAATCAGTCATGTCCTCCAACGAGGATGAGTACAACGATCACGAGGGCGGTCTCGCCTCGGGTCTGAAGAAACGGAGAATTCAACGTGCATGTGATATATGTCGTCGCAAAAAGAGTATGTCGTTCTTTGTAATGATAAACTTAAGTCTCATTCAATATCAGTTCGGTGTAAGTGTCGTACCACCACAGATCGGATCCTGTATGAAATGCAGATGCGTAGGCAATGGCGTACAAATGCCCGGAAATAGGTGCTCCAATTGCATAACCTACAACTTTGAGTGCACCTATATCGAGACGGCCAAAGTACATTTTGTTCCTCATGTACTCCATAAGGCACATGGCTCACGTACAACTCTTAGAAACGAGGTCCACCGAAGGGGTGCGGACCACGAACTATGGCATCCTACGACTCGTTGCTGAAACCTCCTTTAGATATGTCGAGAGCTTGGAGAATCGATTAGAGAAGCTGGAGAAGTTGTTGAAGCGAGTACGTCGCGCTTATTCATCAAAGCGACACTCACTGGCTCACTTGCGCACTAATATTTTCTTAGTTATGTCCAGACGAAAAGCTGCTTCGTGAACTGGACATTGCCATAGACAAGGAAGATTTCCCTCTAGACCAACCCCCTATCGACCCGAGCCCTCTCGTTACCACAGCTGCGAAGCAAGACAAAAATGACGGCGCCCGCTCAGTCGTTGACATTGCGACTTCAGTCCTCAGGCGCTACGGAAGTGCTGCCCAGGACGCCGATGAACGATTTGAAGACGATGCCCATCTTATACTGGCCGACAATCTGAAACAACTTTCCCTCGACCCTAAAGAATACCGATTTTTTGGCAAATCAAGTGGTGCAATGCTCATTCAGACGGCGATAGAGTTGAAGAACGAGTACACGGGCAAATCACCTCCTCCAAATACTGGCATACTTGGTTTGAAGCGCAATGAATTCTGGACTAGTTATCCTGTGCGTTAAATCCACTGCTTTTCGGTAATGAATTATACGCTGACAAATACAAGTGGGAAGATATCCTCAAACCTACTACCACACAACCACATTACAAATTCCCCGAACCCGACCTCCTACATGCCCTTGTCGATCTCTACTTCGAGTACATCAATCTCTTTGTTCCCCTCCTACACCGTCCGACCTTCGAACGGTCAATCGCCGAAGGATTACACCACCATGACGAACGTTTCGGAGCCAATGTATTATTGGTCTGTGCCAATGGCTCGCGGTTCTCTGATGATCCAAGAGTACTCCTAGACGGCGAAAAAAGCCGTCATTCTTCCGGTTGGAAATGGTTTGACCAAGTCCAAATGGTCAAGCGAAGTTTCCTGAACCCACCTACACTCTATGACCTCCAATTCTACTCCGTGCGTACTCCTCAGAACTTCGCTCATGACACATTAATGCTGACGAAAGCAATTAACGAACAGCTTTCCGTGTTATTTTTGCAAGGCACATCCGCGCCGCAAGCATGTTGGGCAATGGCCGGTGTTGGCATTCGACTTGCACAGGATGTTGGCGCCCATCGTAAGAGGAAAACGAATGGTCCGATGACAGTGGAAGATGAATTATGGAAACGTGCATTTTGGTACGTATCTAGCCCCTTTCTGGTCCGATTCTGTGGACTCATAGCGCCGGCTTTACGATGACTTACTTCAAACAGGGTACTCGCGTGTATTGATCGGGGAATCAGTGCTGCATTAGGTCGACCTTGTGCTATACATGACGAAGAGTGAGTTGGCCGGTTCCCTTCTCGAGGCGAGGACGTCGAGGCTGACGATCGACAATTTAGCTTTGATGTTGATCTCCCCGTCGAATGTGATGATGAGTATTGGGAACATCCAGACCCAGAAAAACGATGGAAACAACCACCCGGGAAGCCGTCTCTTGTTTCAGCGTTTCTATGTTACCTCAAGCTCAACCAAGTCTTGGCGTTCTCCCTAAGAACGATTGTGAGTCACTTTTCTTCGTATCCGGAACGTATATATCCCTGACCCTGGGCGTCGGATTGGTATTAGTACTCCATCAATAAGTCGAAGATCCTTCTTGGTTTCGTTGGCGATCAATGGGAGCAACACATTGTTGCCGAGCTCGACTCCGCATTGAACCATTTCGTCGATACCGTCCCGGACCACCGTACGTCCTTTCAATAGAAATTCCATCATGTCGTTATCCTTGACCGTCGCGGTTAGTTCGATGGGATCCTAACCGCGAGGACAAGAGATTTTTCAACCAATCAGTTGTCCTCTGGAGTTTATATTACCATATCCAAATCCTCATTCATCGTCCATTCATCCCGACACCAAGTAAACCATCACCTTTGTCGTTCCCCTCCTTAGCAATATGCACAAACGCGGCAAGATCGTGTATTCACGTCGTGAATGTGCAGATCAAGCGGGTACCATTGCCAAATCCTCAAGTCCAGGTGCGTTTAAGTGAAAATTTGACATTCTTAAGTTTATGTTGGCCATGTAACCTTCAGATGGCGGTGTTCACGGCAGGTATTGTCTTGCTGTTGAGTATATGGGGTGGCAAGAAGTCGGGTTTGTCGACAGATCCATCCAAAGAGATGGCGGACGTACACAAGTGTATGGCCGTCCTCAAGGGATGTGAGGCAAGATGGCATTCTGCTGGACGATTATGGTGAGTTGGCTTCCGAGATCTATGAACAGGACTAACATATCTTGAAGGGACATTCTTTACGAGCTGGCATCTGTTGGTGACTTGCCTCTCCCGCAAGGCTCCCCCCCAAGCAACAAACGCGAACGTGATTCCGACAGCCCGATTTCTTCCACCACTTCCGATCACACAAGTACCCCACCACCATCCTCTGATGGATCACGAACGTTCGCAGGCTCAAAGCGTGTCAACAAGGAATTAAGTGGATTAGCGATCAACCGAACGCGTCAGCAACAACAACAATCCATCTCCGTCCTCCAACCTCCGACTGTTCCTTCACAAGGCTCCCTCATGCTTGATCCATCGTCATCGACCATGGGACAGCAGTCCCAGGAGCTTTATACACTGCCTCTATACAGCGATGAGCTTGGCCGGTTACCTTTACATGGCCAAGTCAAATTTTCACCTCAAGCCCAAGCATCTTTATCTTCATCCTCATCGCATCCTCATTCACATGTCCTTGAGCCGCATCTAACCCATCATATACCTAATCATCAGCCTGTCGATCCCGGCGGACTTTGGTATTCATTCGAACAAGCACAGATGCGTGGGTTCCAGAGCTTTAGTATGGGACCACCTGATGACCCTCTGATGGGTCCAGGTGCTTCTACGAGTTCTGGGCTTGGCGGGAACGGTGTACCTGGACCTAGCCTGGGTGATTCATCACCAGAAGGAGCGTCTCAAGCCGAAGCAGATTTCATCTTCAACCAACTAGCGATGGGTTACCCAGCGGCATCATATACTCCCGATATGCAGCCTGGTGGTATGATTTTGAATGGGATGGGGATGGGGATGTTAGGGGGGCAGGGGATGCGAGGAAACGAGATGGTACAACACTATGGGGACGGTTCTACTTCAGGAGTAGGTACCGGTTTGGGAGGAGACAGTACAGACCAGCAGAGACAACATGGATATATGGACAGCGACACAATGACGACGTTGTGGTCTGCTGGTCCTGGTCCTGGGTTCGAATAGTTCTCTCCTGGTCGTCACTCCTCCTTCCTCCTCCTCCCCCCTTGGCTTTATATATGTACCATTTTCGTTTCCAGGACGGCTTTCGGCACGTTAGTTGGGTGCTTTGCTCATCTCTTCAGCGTAATGTTCGCTAACTGATGGGTTACTTGCTTGCCCGTTTTTCCGGCCGCACTTACCATTTTTGTATACCTTGAGCCCTTAGATTGAAACCTTGATTCGTTATCTTACTTTTAGGGGTCACCTGGTTCAGGTTCATTCATTTAGTCTGTATGAACTCGCACTTTCGGGAGATGGATGCTTGGTGTTGTGTCAGCGAGTTTACGTAGGAGGGATTGACGGCTCCGCTTGATGATGAGTATTATTGCAGGATGGCGAAGTGGGCTTTTCAGGTTTTCGATCCCAGTTTATATATATAGCAATGGGCTTTGATCTACTGTAATCGTTGGGTTTGTTTGATTCCTCGTTTTTTTTGGATTGCTGTCTCTTGTTGCTATATTCCGTCTGATGCTTTCGCTGTCGTTGTATTCATACTTCCTTATTTTTTTTGGATTGCTTGCTATATTCCGTCTGATGCTTTCGCTGTCGTTGTATTCATACTTCCTTGTCCAATTGTCACCCTACTCTGATATATATCTGACATATAGTCTCATGATAAACCCTTCAATCTGGCTTCAGGTACAACGTTCTTCAGAACCTGAACCGTGCTCTAATGCAGTGGAGAGTCCTTGGCAATCCATGCGCCGCTGTGTACGAGTGAGACTAGACTGAGATAGATCTTTGAACCAGTCGGGCTACATTCTAAGTCTTAATTTCGTATTCAATCGTGATCGTTCATAGCCTAGTAGAGGTGATCCTACTGCCAACCTCTTGATCATTGGAGGTTGCGTCTGGTCATCTCTGGTGTCGCAAAATACACATAAGTTCGGTATTGATTGGCACAGCGAATGTTGGAATACCCTTGGTGAGCCATGTACGTCCAGCTCCGGCTTGTTGGCCGGGGTGATTGGCTTCAATGGCCAATGTAGTTCGACACTTCTCAGTGCAATGCGTGGTCTTTATGCTCTAAACATTAAGCTCGGAGCTCAGAGATTGAACGGTGCCATTTAGAACGCGTCCCAACCACAGTCTTTCACTCACTCACTTGGTCTGATAGGACACAGGAAGTAATTAAGTGATAAATTGAATAAGTAATGCTTAGGGGAGGGGAAGGGAGAGGAGTTGAAGCCAAATCAGCAAAAATAAAAATCACAAGGAAAGAAATATGAGTCGACCCAAGTCCGAACTGATCTGTGAACCGCCTGGCGAAACGCTAGGGAAGGTGTTAGACAGATGCGATAACCAACTACGCCTGGCACCTGTCATCCAATCCACTGGTGAAGTGGACTGCGTGCTCAGTTTCCAAACTTATCATGCCTTGCCCATGATCTATTGGGTATACCTGGTGAGCACTCATCTACTTTCATTCAGGTAAAAATTGTTCCAACATCATCTCAGGTTCTGCTGTTGCAGGAGAGCGAGTTTTCTCAGGTGGCAGAGACACTGTTTTTCTTCGTCGTGCAAGCTTGAAATCGAGTACTATACGTTCATTGATGCTCTGTAAACATAGAATTTGAAATTCGCGTAATGTATAAATGATAACCTTGTTGTCAATTCCTGAAATACATATAGTCTCGTTGCAACCGTGTCTGTACCCGAATACGGCCGTTGACCATACCGACCCGCACCGCCGTGACTTTGGACTCTTCTAGACAACGGGTTGAACTCACGGCCGTAGCCGTATACGGTTCGGCAGGCAGCCCTACTACGCCATCGACTCTACTCTAATCTGGAACGGGTCAATGATCCGGGCATCCGCGACGGTTTGGCTTTCACCGGCACCTTCCAAGCACCTTCTCTTCGTGATTTCGGTGATTTTGAATGAGGAATTCAAGGAGATCTCCACTGCCTTCCCATCATGTCCTGATTCGCCTTGAGTGCGGTGATAGAGCTGGATAAAGGTGAGCCAAAGATCATTCTCTTCGCTTTAAGTCTGTACATGTGTTTAACGGGATGGAATGTGACTCTGCCATTCACACTAATTTCTGACTGTTTGATTGTAGGTCCTCTGACCTTACCGTAGGGCGCTCTGCTAATCTACAGTGTAACCATATTGCGGGAGCGCGCACCATCAGTAGCGTCAACTTGCTTCTCTTCTTCTCCACATGACCCCGAGGCAAACATCATGTTCTCTCAGGCTCCTAACCGTCTACTTTAATCTAGAACACCGACTACAGCATATGCACTTCAGCAGTATGACTTGGAAAAGAACCTTCGAGAACTAACCTCTCATATAATTCTGTTCCATGGTCCTCGAGTCGCGGAAGTTTCGGTTCTAAGTCCGACATTTCCACGCGGCGTCTTTCAATGTCTCCCCATATTCTTTTGTTCCCCGTTGCTATTTGGCGGTCCAACAGCAGTAGAGGGGTCATCACCTCATGACAGATACATAGTGTAAAAGTTAGTTCTCGGCATAAACTCACTGTCATTGCGCCTGCTGACCTTCGCTCTAGGTCTTCGGGGCCATTGCTATTTATGAAAGATCCCGACAATCCTCTGAGGACGGACGATAGTCTAGCAAGAGCTTCTCACTCTCTTCGGGCCATATGTACCGAAACAGTCTTATCTGTCCAAGCTCAACTTCTTAGCCTGTCCCAGAGGCCCGTCGTGTGCCATGATTTTGAGATTTTGTTCTGGTGCCTTGTGATTCTTCCAATTCCCCTAGTTGCCTCTTGCTAACGACTAATTCAATCACTGACTCTCTAATCATTGACTTTGTGCCGATTCCCGTTCACAGCCGGCTATTCATGAGGCACGGAAGATCACGAACAAAGCGTTCGACGAGTGGATATTCGCTGATATCAACCTTCCATTCTAGATTTCGTATTGCGAACCTGAGAAACATCCGCCTGCAACGACATGCCAGTTCTCTGTATCAGTCTCTGAACATCCCCGCTGTGATCGATTCTCTATAACCATCAAAGCTGTTTGGCTTTAAACCCACTTACAAGGCCTTCATGCATCAATATTCGCCCCAACCAGGGCTCCGAAAAGGGTGGAACAACGACGATAGCTGTTAGAATGACGAAATAACAGACAAGCATATGGTATGCACTTTAGAAATAGCACATGTCCGCCGAAAAGCCTTGACATTTGACATGCCCATCTAGACAGGCCCACTTAAAATTGTTTTGGCAGTCCATGCCTTCTCTCTCTTTCGACGAGGCAACCTCCGAGAATTTCACCCACAATGTTGCTTCAGACTGTATGTTTCGATTCCTCGACACAAATAGTTGCCGCAAGAATTCGGTTCATGTGGCCCGAGAGGCTTTTCTTAGCACCTACTTGTCCGCGCTTCATGGGTTAACTGGGCGCCTGACATAGGTTTTCCGTGTTGTATAAAATGTGGTAAACACAGGTCTTGACTTGGTCGAACAGGACATCCGAACCCCTCAGCTGTTCTTTCTACTCTTACGACCTTTGACGGCTACTCACAATGATATTTCAAACTTTCATCACGCTCTTCTTCGCCCTTCTTGTTTCCTCGACACCTGTGAAGGACAAGAGACAATCTCTTGCACGTGTTATAACCAAATGCACTGAACCTAATACCGTAGCCTTGACCTTCGTGAGTCATATGGTTCCTCTATTACATGTCCAGTATCTTATACTCGAATCAGGATGATGGGCCATGGGTCTACCTGTAAGTCACGCTTTGTGTACGTTCTGAACCCTTGTGTTTGAGCTTTTTTTGTGCGACTCTAGATATGACGTCAGCAAAGCTCTCGTCCAATACAATGCGACCGGAACTTTCTTCTTTAGTAAGTCGGATTATACGTCTTGCCTTAGTCCCAACTGACAAAGACTCGCAGATGGAAATAACTGTGAGACCCACTTATTCTCTGGTACCCATAAGGCTGTTGAATTTTCACAGATGGATGTATCTACGATCCCGATGAGGCAAAGCGCGTTCTGTACGCGTACCAGAAAGGTCATATGGTCGCTTCACACACTTGGAGCCACAGCGATTTAACGACTCTGAGTTGGGATAAGAGTAAGGTTACCGCAGTACGGCTATTTAACCGTAAAAACTAACGGCTGACATGTAGTTCATGACGAGATGTGGAAGGTCGAACGTAAGTAGAATTTGTTGTGGTGGCGGTCTTGCACTAACAACGTAATTAGAGGCACTACAAAGGATAGTTGGTGTTTACCCTGCATTCATGCGGCCCCGTGAGTTTCTCAACCGACCTGTTCAAATCATAGATTGTTAATTTTGATCAAAGCTTATGGAAATTACAATGACCTTGTCCGACAAGCTTCTGCCGTCCGTGGCCAATCTCTCGTTATCTGGGACTTTGAGTAAGCTATTCCCCTACGACAGACTATAATGTGTCCTAGGCGCTAACATTCCAAAGCTCTCAGGACTCCATTGGTGCGACTCCGGCAGAGAGCGAGCAACTATACGACGAGCTGCTCGCTAAGCACCCTAGTACCATCCTCGCTTTGAATCATGAGGTCTATGGTATGTTTTGTTTATCTTTGTGTTGATTTTGACTTAATATCTTATCGCAGAAACCACTGCGTAAGTTCGGATATTGATCCTGAATATGTAAGAAGTACCGAGTTCTGTGATCCATATAGGCACCAGGTTTTGCCTTATGCCCTAGAGAAGCTTAGCAAGGCCGGATACAAGATGGTTTCTGTTGCCGAATGCGTTGGCCTTCCTCCTTACCAAAGCGTTGGATCTCCTGCAGTCCGTGATGTGAGTACCCACTCTTACAAGGTAATCTCGGCACTAATCAACTCATCTAGGACACTTGGCACTGCTGAAACAGCGGCCAGAAGGTTAACGGCGACCGGAAGGTTATCAATAGGATTGATGCTTGACTCGGACTTCTTCTGCTAGTGAATTTTAAGGACTTCTTTCTCGATGGACTATAACTATGCCCTTGAGGTAGCTTTTAAGTTTAAGCTTTGAGCGGCCTCGACTGGAGTTCTACTGTATGGAGGCATTTCAGAAGCTGGTTAAGTTTAAGCTTTGAGCGGCCTCGACTGGAGTTCTACTGTATGGAGGCAACCGTAACGGTCACGCTGACTCGGTTGGGTTGCTAATTTCGACCCTAGTAACACATAATGGGGCACTTTCGACGAAGAGTCATCGAAAAAGACAACTTGTCTTCTCCAATGAGAACCTGAATGTGTTTTTTTTGCATCGGAGAGTCATTCTGGATTTAACATGTTCAAAATTTGATTGAAATTGCCCCGGTTGTTAGCAGGTGTAGCGCCAGTCCAAGCAGGAGTTGCCTAGCTGGAGATGTTACATCCCAAGGGCTCCGCACAGTATCGGACTGATCAAACCCGGACATGTAATGACCTCACAGCTTCATATGTCACGATGAGCCACAGTGTGACTTCTTTTTCAGCATTAGTTCTACGGCACGCGGGGAGTTCGGTCAAGGCTTTAATACCTTACCACGACATCATGTCAGTTGATCTCCTCATTTTTGGAGCCGGTTGGACTTCTACCTTTCTTATTCCTCTTTGTGAAGGACGCGGCATTAAAGTTGCTGCAACATCTCGTTCGGGACGAGATGCCACAATTCCATTCACCTTTGAGCCCGAATCGGATGATCCTAGTCCATATGAAGCTCTCCCCGATGCAAAGACGGTCCTAATCACTTTTCCTATCCAAACAAGTGGAGCATCACAACGACTTGTGACGGGCTACAAAGCGACTCGGAAAGCCAGGATAGATAGGCTCGGCTTTATCCAACTAGGAGCCACGAGCATTTGGGATTCAGGTTCAACTAAATCCTCCCGATTTGGAAGTGTCGGAGAGGTCCACGCGTCGGTGTCTTGTGCCGAGACTAATGTAAGCCTACTTATCGGTCATACTGATAAATGCATTTCGCCTGACGACTTACATGCACGGCCGAATCGTGACCTTGTGCTCGTCGTTCTTCGGAGAAAGCAATTTGTTGAAGGCGGGAGATCACGCAACGGTCCCTGGTGCGACAGACACTCACAATACAACACCACCCCACGCGCGATCGGAGAAGATGAATTGCTCGCCCTATCGCCGGAGACCTCTACTACAGTGCTCAATCTCGCAGGGCTATGGGGAGGCCAACGTCATCCCCGTAATTGGGTTGGGAGAGTTGCTTCAACAAAAGAGGCCCTACGACAAAAAGCAAGTATATCTTGACTCCTAAACTGTTTCTAATCTAGACTTACTTGCATTCTTGCGATTCCCAGGGAAGCTTACATTTGATTAATGGAGTCGATGTTGCCCGCGCCATCCTCGCCGTTCACGAAAATTTCTCACTTGCACAAGGCCAGCGTTGGATCCTGACGGATGGCCGTGTATACGATTGGTGGGACCTGGCGTCTGCATGGGGCACCCGTTGCCTTACATTCGTTGAGGGAAAGGAAAACCAGATGTATGATCAGACCCAACAGAGAGGCCCGCAACCAGATTGGGTGAAGGAACTGATGAAGGAAGAAGGAATTCGCGTACTTCCCCGAAACATTGACTTATTAGGGCGAGCACTTGATTCTAGAGATTTCTGGGAAGTCTTTGGTTTGTTTCCAGTGAAGGCGCTGTTAGAGTGTTGATAGGTCGACAAGGGACAGAATCACATGTTGGGAGTATTGTCGAGAGACGGCCTTCATCCGGCAATTTTGCAAATTGACGACTTGAAACAAAACCTCGCAAGGGTAGGGCATGGTATTGCCGGACACTTCCCTTGAAGCTTTGGACGGCAGGAAGGGTCCGAAACCCGAAGATTTGGTTCTTCCAGAGGATCAAGAATAACCAGCTAAACCCATAAGATCCTTATAGAACTTGGGGACTGCGATCCTCCTATGACGCAAAAGCGTACTCCCGCAGTCGGAGGTGAATTTACGAAACTCGCTCACTGCAAAGTTGATCTGGGTGAAGATCGGCCCAAGCACGATCAGAAAGATGAAAACGAACAGTCAAGGAATTGCTGTCAGATATCGAAGGGTTCAAAACTGTCGACAGAAATATCCGATACTATCAGCTAGCCAACAATGTCCAGCTGGGTCAAAATCAAAATGGACGTGGTCATATCCTGGATTGCCTAGAGAGGTAGAAAGCGCGTGATGATTACAAAAACGAGTGCATACTACAAGGTTGCAACCTAGAGGAACAACAGAGATCGGCACCCAAGATTTACTCCCTAGGAGCACCCCGACCAACGCCAGCATATTGCGCCCTGAAGCCCTCAGGAGCACCCTCCTTCTTACGGTAATCTTCCCTATCGCCACGGGGTGGGCGATAAGCACCTTCTCCTCCAGAACGCACAGTAGCAGGACGGGGTGGGCGAGCGACCTTTTTGTAGGTGGCCGGGACAATTTCGGCAGGGAGATGGAGCCTGTTGTCGGTGTCAATGACGAAATAAAGCCATGATTCTTTTCAACACACCATTCACGGAGGTACTCGACACCCTCTGGGGTCAGGACGTAGTAGTACCACTGCCACGAGAATTGGGTCTTGACCAGGCCCTTGGAGGTAAGGCTCTGCATGGCCTTGATGACCTCAAGGTTGGGAACATCGAGCTCTTCATGTTTGGGCGCATTGTAGTCCTTCTTTGCAACAAGAACACCCTCTATGGCGTTGAAATCAGTAACATGCTCAAACCTCTAGGGATCTATACCACCCACCCTTGAAGAGGTACTCGAAGATGGTGCGCCTGTTCTGTTTTGAGATAATCATGGTGGACAAACGAGATAATCGAACGGAAGCTGTAGATCAGCGATTCAATATTCATCTCCTCTTTTTCGACGGATTTTGGACATACTGCGAGGATTCGAGTCGCACTGAGTTCCGGCTATTGGATAAAGTTTTGGGTCAGCAATCGTCATCACAAAGTCTCGAGGCCAATCCAGCCCTCATTTCCTCTTCAAAAACCTCAAAAATCGACGTGCAGGTAGAATAAGGTCTGTAAAAGCGATATCAATACTCACGGGGCGGATTTTTAGCGAGGGCCTTGCGGGAGTCTTGACGTCGACGAGCTGCACGACCGCGATTAGTGTCCGTAGATGCCGCTGTGTTTGTTCTTGTTTGTCAATGTCATGAGATACAATCACACCAATACATCGTTCCTGTGAAACTTGATTCATTGTTCTGATTCTTCTGAACAACGCATCAACGGGTTCTGGAAGATATACTAATTGACAGACGACAAAAACCTAATTGATCCACACGACAAGGAAGCCCGCCGAATACTACACCCTACCGATGCCATCGCTCGCGCTTTCCACTGAAGTCCAGCCCTGGAGACAACCACCCTTACCAACGTTGTCAGAAATGATGTAGTACACGGTATTGTATTATGCGGCTTGTACTTCGCATGTCAACAATCGTCTAGATTCTCGTTTCTGATTCTCCACATCGAACGTTTGTCTCAGCA
>KQ962942.1:27592-54692 GCA_001563735.1 Leucoagaricus sp. SymC.cos
ATAATACTTCTCAGAGTCTCGCAACAATGAGGTATGCGAACGCTACTCATTGGTCAATCGCATGCAACCGAAAGGTAGATTGATGGGTTTCCCATCGCACGGACTCGTATCGGGAGATAATTGGAGAGGACACCCTTAATCGGAGGGTTGTGCCGACAGATCCAAAGTTTGCCGTCGTGGATGAAACGTTCGCTTCTGCGTTGTACGGGCAGGAGTCTTCCTCGATATATACGTCTTTGTGATTCCGATTCAATATTGCTACTTAGGATTTTTATGAAGTTTCAATTCTTGATCTGATGAAATCAATGTCGAATGCCATCTACGAAGATAATAATCAACCTCGGAGCACTTCAAAGCCAAGGCGGCTCGGGTAATGCTTGTCAACGCACTAACCTGCCCATGTAACCCGTGGGTAAGAGTTGCTCCAATGACCGTGGATAACTCTCTTGGGGGGGGAGAAATTGTCGGCTTGGCTGTTTGGGTTACGTATCACCTCCAGCGGCAATCAGCTAAGTCAAGGCATCGTGATCAACTAGTACACTGCTATCATTTAGTCATAAGTGAATAGCTTCCAAAACATTGTGATGTAATTTCGCTGCCGAAGGCTTGAATAATGCCACATTCTCAATTTACCAAATCGCAGCTTCCCTTATGACTTTATCTGGCTTACTTCCAGGAGAACGAAATTATTGTATAGTTCGTCGGAGGTGAGAAGTGTATCCTCCGCGTCCCTATTTTCGGGATCCAAAAATGCCGCCAAGAGCTAATTCGAGTGATGAGTCCGAGAAGCTCAAGGGCCAAAATGCCAAAATTACTCACATCATGGAATTCGAGGAACGCCGCCGCTGTTGATCAGAATGTCGGTCAGTGGCAAATCGCTTCAGAACACCTGCAGTAAGACATACTTCCGGGACCATAGGAATCTCCATGACCACTTATGCCTGAACCTCCGTGGATAATTTTCCTGGCACCCTTCGCAGGCGTCGTGAGATTGTTGGAATAAAACATGACACCACGCTCTATAACAGCATCATGAGTATTAACGAAGTACAACAAACATCGTCACCACTTACGATTTGAGAAGAATTGAAGCGTGATACCAGACTTCTCCGATTCTAGCTGTGCCGAAGATGGCCCAGTGACAGTGTCCTGAGTCAAAATCTCGGCAAGAACGTCGAGGGAAGGGAGGTCAGACAGTGCGATGCGCCTCGGCAAAGGGTACACCGCAGAGTCAATGAAACGGAAGTAATCATCTGCTCCGACATCAAATCCTGACTGTACAAGTGGGCCAACAAACATACTGAACCCACCATATCCTGAGGCTGGGAAATCCTTTCCAACCAGCTTCTGTTTTTGAAAATCGTAGACGGGTGCAGCTGAAACAGTGGTGTAGTCGGACGTTGGCAGAGCGAGCTCTCCTAGTTTTGCGATACGGTCGGCCTGCGGTGCATTTTTAGAGCCTTGACAATCGGATACATAGCAACGTCGACGTACACTAATCTTGAGTTGGTGCTCCTTTACAGATGCTGTCTCAGGCTGTTTTCCACCGGCGAGACTGGCGTCTAGGTTAAAGCCCCAGTGCTAGCATCGCCCGTCGTTAAGTTAAAAACAGACTAGAGGGAAAAATCGTCACTTGTGTCAAGTTAATCGGTGTTACGGTCTTCTCTTCTGTATTCAGTTTTGACCTGTAGATGATCATAACTTTCCCGAGTTTCCCAGCTGAAGAGGGAACTAGCGCAATCAAGACCTCTGTCAACAGTTCACCTGGATAACCTTGGTCACCGTCGGGAGAGATCAGACTAAACACAGCATAAGATTGCTCAGGAAGGGAACGGATTCTCTCGACTTCTAGGGCAGAGAACAATTGAGGTGTTTCGCCTTTCGACAAGGTTGTCCACACAACGGCATCAAACCCCGTAGGGCCACCATGGAGAGAGACCTTAGCGCTTTCTATCGTACGAGATCAGGAGATAAGATCAGATAAGATAGAAATTAACATACCATTCGCTCTTGCCTCAAATTCACTTTTCAGGCCATTTCGCTCGAGAATATGCTTGCCAACTGGGATTCTATTGGAGTATCGTCCTATGATCGTGTTCGTGTATTTCTGGGTAACATGATCTTCGGGCTTCTCAGGGCCAATGACGATGTCGTTCTCCTGGGCAGGCTGTGATTATTCAGTTCTATGATTGAGATATCAATTACTTACGCGTCCATCTGCCCGAACGATAAGCCTGTGGAATGTAAGGCCACTAGGAAGGATCTACTATAGATATCAATCGCACTGTGCCGCAGTTATTGACCACTATCACTGGCATCAAGGCGTACCTCCGCGGTTAGAGCAGGCGTTTCTCCTGGCAACTCCAAGCGAACTGGCGTGTTATCAGGCATCGTCAGGTGAATATGGGCGTAGAAAGTGAGAAAACCTGGACGATGAACATTCTCATCTGCTTGTCGATGACGCCAGTATTTTCCAGTCAGATGATTTGACGCCCGCGGGCCGGGTCGTGGGAATTTAAGCGCTGAAATTCGACGGGTCTTGAACAATCAACCGTTGCCGGTATTTGTCTAGGTGGAATGAAGACATAGGAACCATAGGGACAACCGCGGCTTGACATTGTTCGTTAAGGCAAAAGTCCATGGCATTTCCCCCTGTCGTATGAGCTTCATTTCTTATTGAACAGCAAAAATAGTAAGAGCATGGATGCTCCCTATCTGCGTTTCGGCCTTATGGCCGGCAACCACGGAGTTGTCGACAATAACAGTTGGCGATGGAACGACTCCGTTTTCCGAATACATCCTAGCTATAATTATGTGCGCCGCGGGGGCGACCAGTACCAATAAGTCTCGAAAAGGTTACCTTCATACCAGAAGGCTAGCTATAGCAAAGAGCGGGGGGCGTATCACAACGACTTCAATGTCATCCCTCGAGAATCCCTTGATATGGGTTTCGCCGTAAGTGATTGCCACAGAAATAGCGCCTATGCCATTCGTGTCGTCATTTCCCATAGCCCAAAACTTCTGCAGAGGCAGGTCCAGAGCTTCTTGAGTGTCAACGGTGCTGCCCTCAAGGGTTCATATCGACATCGAGTCTAGAATGGTACGTCGATACTTACCTTGATTTGAGGTCTGCCCTGGCGATTAGATTGTGGCCCAGATCCCAGCAAATGGTCATCTTGGCATCCGTCTAGTCTCCGCCCCATGGGCGCCCGACAAAAACGTCATAGGTAACTGAATGCTAATGTCCATGGAATACGAAACAACTACAGCGTATGGATATTGTCGAAACATTCCTTATGATATCACTGCAGGACCCTAGGGTAGTCAGGAATGAGGACTCTGAGCGGAGAAACCCTGCAGCTGTCGGTGATGGCTGCTTTTTCCATGGCCATTCTGCATGGTTCTGGTCACACAGCTGGTCACAAAGGAACTTGCTCGAAAGCACCATGTGGTCAAACGTGCGAAGGTACAATGATAATTCGAGTGCCTAGTGTACACTGTAGTTGTGCATAAAGTAGAGAAGAGGTCTAATACATAAAGATACGTGACATCCATGCCATGGTCGAAAGAAGTCGAAGTACGAAGAGCCTATCTAGCTACATAATCTAATCTACAGAAATCATGATATCTAGAAAATATAAGGCTGGGGAGGAGATCAGGAACATTGATCTGGCCAGAGATTAAAGGTATACTTACAGCGAAATCGTTTTGCGATTGTAGCTTGAAGCCATTGTACGCCTTAGCGTCAAGTGGCGACGTCGTAGCATCCCAACTCAGTCCGATCAACGGATCGACGTGGTTCGAGAGTGTCTCGAAGACGGGGAATTGCGTAGTAAGGTCGTTAGAATAGGCAGTGGGGAATTGGGGATAGTTCGTGTATAGTTCACCATTCCCAGGGTATACGAGCGAAGGCTCCGTTGTCGGGCCATTCATGTAGGAAGCCTTGTTATACATAGAATCCGCTGGAAGCGCAGCTGCGTCAGAGTAAACCAACTGTGGGGACTCCGTGAGACCGGCAAGGGTCTGATTGACTCCTGAGATGTCAATCCCTTGATACGAGGTGCCGGTGGGAGGTGTAGCAGGAATTGAGGAGCGGCCGTCGCTCATGATGTCCAAGCTAGACATATGGACGGGAGAGTTGAAGATAGAGCCATCATCAGTGCTGGGTGACGATGACGACCATGGTATTGAGTCATAGTCATAAGAAAGGGAGCTCTCCGAGGAGAAAGGAGATTGGATCAGCCGCGGCAAAGGGGCAGAAGGTGTTGCAGGTGAGGCGCTAGAGGAGGATGAGACACTTTCTGTCCTTCTCTCAGAGGAATAGCGAGCATTTTCAGGAGATTTCCTCCTCGGTCTTGCTCGTGAGGGATCGGCATTAAACCTCGTGATGCTATTGTATCTGGGGCAACCGAATAAAGATATTGTCCACGATAGGTTCATGGATATGCATACCTGTTCTTGGCTGACAGTCCTGTTCGGCCAGGGAAGTAAGTCTT
Organism: Leucoagaricus sp. SymC.cos; assembly: GCA_001563735.1. Taxonomy (NCBI): domain Eukaryota; kingdom Fungi; phylum Basidiomycota; class Agaricomycetes; order Agaricales; family Agaricaceae; genus Leucoagaricus; species Leucoagaricus sp. SymC.cos. The sequence goes on from KQ962942.1 coordinate 32,089, forward strand.
GACAATCTTTGTCCAGACTTTGCCGTGTTCATTGACTGCCTGAAGAAGCAATTCATCCTGTTGCCGATGGTAAGTGGCTGAATTGAAGATGAGTATTGAGGGATCTTACAGATTCAGGAGCCCATGTCGTCCTGTCGATGGCAGGATTAAGGGTGTCCGTCCATCGTTTAGCACATTCTGATGTAGGCGATCAGTGAGACGCTAAGAGAGTATGAAGAGTTGGACTTACGGTCACTGTTCCTAGTTTGAACCACGGAAGCGACAAGAGACCATCTAAAGAGGATATATTATTAAAAGTCTTTATTATGTCTCGGAGAACCATACCTTGTGCCATAGCGTTCAATCCCCTTCACCAATCGTTCATCTTCCTCTGGTGCCCAGCCGCCCTTGACTACATCGGAAGCCATCTTTGCGAACCACCTCTTGCGGCAGTCCTTGTTAGTCCTGTTGGGCACATGTTTGGCGATTGCATGCCACTTGGAGGGGTTTGGGTTATCGGGATCCTCTGGATGAACAGACTTTGGTCAGTGTTTAGGTGGCGAAGCGATGACAGAGGCACGAACCCCTGGCTACTGCTTCTCGAAGGAGCTGGTCCTCCTTGGCAGTCCAAGATCGTCTCTCTCTGCAAAGCATGGTAGATTGTACAAGGGGAAGGAGGTGGTTGGATGGGTACCGAAACCTGAAATCGTGCGAGGTTATAAGTAATCGAGGCGGAAGATGGGTAGCAGTCAGGGTCCATTCGAGTATACCGGGATTGGTAGTGGGCCCTGAGGCTTTCTCACACACAGATCTGCCTCACAATCTCATCTTGGATCGCTGTTCGACTGATCCCGATTTCTGGTCGCTGCCCATTGCTTATGTACGAGCGATGTCCGATGGATAATTCCGCGTCATATTCCTGGGCCGCCCCCAAAGGAGTACTGTCGTTTTTGGATTCAGCGCATGTGGTCCAAAACAGTTAACGCCCATCTTCTCACTCGACCGATTCGATATTCCCAATCTCCACTCTTTCAGGGTGTCTTCGTGAGTTTTCCTTCACTCATGATGTTGTCTTCCTTGTGTTTTTCTCTTGTGTACTTATCCTAGGAACATCCAAATTATTGGGAGAAATGTACAATAGCAGTGTTCGGGCCAAGGAGATTAGTGGCGATCACCTTTGCATAGTTCCGGGTTTCCCCTGACTTTCCGAATATGGACAGTGTTTGGTCCTCGGCACTAAAAATAACCGTTAGTGTTTTAAGTCGGCTTACTATAGCGACATGATGGGGAAAACAAAATCCATGCATCGTGACAAGCGTGTCTTGCCATTCTTTCGCTTTTCACGCCTCGGCTGATAGTCGAAAGCAAGCACTTCGCATATCAACCTCGGTAGACTCAGCTTATTGCAATAAGATGGTTATTTTCTTAGTACGATGAGACTATTTTCTTTTTCGTTTCGTGCATTTCGGAGTCACCGGACTGATGGCTGTACCAACCACCTGCCAAGCCACCGCTTCCTGGACTAAAATTTTGTAACGGTTTCTTGAGGACGCCGGCGTGACTTACACAGAGCGCAGTACTTGTACCAACAATAGTAGTATCATGGCCCGCTGCAGTCGAATGTCGGGACGGGCCTTCACTAAGTGCTTCTTCATAAACGCGCATCAGTCGGTTTGGCTGTATCCGTGTACATGCCCCTAATAGGAATTTTCCTCTCACATAACACACAAGCTCTTGAACACCGCCGACACCCTGATTGCCGCGGCTTATTGGACACCTCCGAAAGGGGAAAACAGCAGGCGATCAGGTCGCTATTTATGATAGACCTCCTTCTTTTCCGGGAGGCATGGATTATCTGCTTTCCCCGCGTTGCAGCTGTTCATTAATAGAAGTACCACAAAGTGATGTACACTGGCGAGCTCCCGTGGAGAGGCGAGGCAAGTTACAAGTCCTTTCAGCACGTTCAGGGCCTCAGGGTAAACTTGAAGCACGTCCCTGAGTTTGAGAGTATTTTAGACGGATTTAACATACATGGTCAGGTGTTTGCTTGCTGATTTGTTCTCAAGGTAGTGATAGAAGCTGTCAGTAAGAGCGATTTGTGATGTTTGTATTTTCGACCAATGACGCAATTGTAGAAGATGAATGCGAGCCTCTGTCGCTCGATAATGTCTCCTCCCTCACTCACATGTCTCGTAGCTGCGCGAGCAAATTTGCACAGTATTATGGAGCTATAGAATGTTGGTTGCTTCACAAGCCTCAATAATTGTTACGCGAAGAATTGAGGATAAGCGATGCCGCGTACGAGATAAGCGCATTCGTTGCGCGGCCAGCGGACTCGTTAAACTTTGCCCAATTTCCTTATCAGGCAGATGACGGCCGAAAACCCGTGCTTCAAGGATGTCAGATCAATAGTGCTTGGGCTTGGAGTTGGACGTACTTTGGGCTCGAAACTGCACTAAGGCGACCTTGACAACAAGCGCTCGTAAACACAGGTTTCCCACGTAGATCTACTCTAAAGAGTTGATGATGTCGATCACTGACAGACTCATCAAGTCAGTGTCTTACCATCGTTTCAGCCTCCAATGCAACTTGGAGAGTCATTTGCCAAAGTTGTTCAACGTTTACAACCGTATGGCAATCTATGCCCGCTTCTACGTACAAAAGGTACTGGATGCTGATTCTCGTTCCGCCGAACGTCGATAAGGCTGCATAACTATAGTAGGCGAGTGTTTCATTTTGATAGCGACAGTGATCCTGTCAACCACCAAGTTCAAAAATTCGTGATACCAGTGCGCCGGTGAAAACGTGTTCATTCTACCAGCGATACGCGAGAGCGAAGATATGGAAAGCTCAAGTACATGTAATAGTCGGTTAACACGCTTCGATCAGACTACTTTTGCCACAATCCCAGAACAACCTGCGCCAGACTACCCATGATGGGCGGCTGCGAACATGGCTATAAGGACATTTCCCTCTAAAGAAAATCCGACCAAATAGGTGCGGAAGTCCAAAACAGGCTACCCTGAGTTCGGCTATTTAGTCGAACACTCGACAAGTTACCATCCTGGTAGTTGCCGACTCATTGACATCTTCCCAAGGTCGCTGTGTGTACGATGATGGCAAGGAACATACACGAACTTGTAGTACCTGTCAAGATGCGGACCATCAAATCTCGACCGACGAGGCTTGTTTATTCCCCACACATGGAATGAAACTCATCTAGCCATTCGCAAGAAATTTCAGTGATTCTAAACGTTTATAGAGCTGGGAGTTTCACGTACTATGCACGAGACATCCGGAAGAGAAACTCGCCATACCACGTTGCCCGGAGGTCCAACAAAGTCACCTATCAACTAAAAAAAGTGAAGAAATTATGCTCAGTCGATGACGCTTTGAAGACGTGAAGAACCCTTATTTATTCTCTACTTGAAGATCTCAAGCAGGCTTGGAAAGGGCCAAGACAAGAATCAACCAAGGGACTCCTGCAGTCCTCAGCCATGACACAGCAAGGGGGCAAAAATACATATCCCTATTCAGGAGTGTTCATAGCCATAATTATCGAGCTTTGAAATAGGCACATGAGATCATCAAGTCGATGCATGCTCAAAAACGATGTGTACATGACGCCGAGTAAATTTCGAAATTGTCCAAATGGTAGATAGATCACAAACACCTCAGATTTTAGTGAGATAGCCGAGGCGATTATTTACGGAATTTGATCCACGAAGTTGATGTTTGTGGCCGACGACGACACGATCGAGGAACAGAGTCTACCGCCGTCGAGAACGGAAGCAAACGCTAGAACAACTGTGATAGTTGAGCTCTGAAGGAGGTTCGCTTATTTATTGGACTAGCAATGAAACAGTGGCTGAATTGACAGCGCCGGGCGCAGAATAGAGTACTGATAGACCAATGGATTGCGCTGAGGGTCCCGAGAACCAACTGTCATGGTTGCGCCAAGTTTTAACTTTTCGAGTTTCGCTACCCCACATTTTGTAGCACTTCAAACAATTTGCTTGATGACATTGGAATGCTTTGCGGTCGCGACGACCTTTCCTAAAATGAAGCCAGAATCATTCATGGCCACGGCCCGAAGTAAGCACTGCTGTATGCAAGGAATAATGTCATATGTAATGTTTCACTGGATTACGGGGGTAAAAGCCACGAGCAAGAGGAATTGAAGATTTGATGTAGTCATACATGTTTAACCGGATGAGGAAATGCACGAAAGCAGTGTAGGTACAATATGTTGATGAATGATGATTTATGGGACCACCCTGCAGATCGTTCTGCTCTTCGGCGCAAAGAGGCAACACAAAAGCTGATGATGACATGTCGAGTTTCAATACTACACTGAGGTCATAGGTTCCTTGAGGTGGGCAGCTACGTCATTGAGCAGAAATCAAGCCGTGCAGAGCGGAGCAACCATAGAATTGTGAGCAATTTCATCATAGGTGCTGAGGCACAGACGTCAGAAAATTCTGAAAAATGCAAAGAAAAGGTCTGTGAAGTGCTTGAGACATTGATGGTTGAATCAGAGCAGATAGGCCATTCCTTTGAGTTCAAAATTCCAGACTTGAAGAATGTAGTTGAGCAGAGAGAGCTGGGTTCTGGCATACGTCACGCAGAAAGTCAAGCTGTCAACGCGTCGACACGTGACAGCAAAAATTGAGGATCACCTTTATCTAGACACTCATTAACGTACAACTGCACTCGGACCTTGACCACCCCTACGACAAAGTCTCCATCTGCGGATGAAGTGCATGAGAAATGGCAGAAATCCACGATCAATTCGATACGATCCTTATCCTGGATTTTGGCTCTCAGGTGCGTCTATTAAACAATTAAAAATATCATACTGATCAGGTTCTCCAATAGTACAGCCATTTGATCACACGGAGATGTAGAGAGCATCGCGTCTACGCAGAACTACTACCTTGCACAACAAAACTCTCAGAGGTCAAATTTAAACCTAAAGGTCGCAACCAGCGTTATCTCCACCGCAGCAGTCCTTACCATCAACCCAACAGGAATCATCCTCTCAGGGTCTCCATATTCTGTCTACGACAAGGGTTCGCCTCATGTTGATCCTTCTGTATTTGAAGCAGGAGTACCAGTTCTCGGCATTTGCTACGGTCTACAGGTGAGTCCACGGCGCGATTGCATACACCATTATTAAACCGCGATTTAATGAACCAGGAAATTGCGTGGAATCTCGGTGGCAGGGTCACGAAGTGTGATCATAGGGAGTATGGCTTTGCAGAGTTCAAGATCAATAAAATCGGCGGAGAAGGTTCTGTTGACAGTTTGTTCGAGGGTCTTGGGGATGAGATGCAGGTGTGCCAAAAGTCCCTGTTCACAAAAAATATAACTCATCCTGTTGTTCCCCGAATAGGTTTGGATGTCCCATGGAGATCAGCTTTCAGAGCCTCCCAAGGACTTCCACGTCATTGGCCATACAAACACTGCACCTTATGCTGCCCTTGCGCACGATACCAAACCGTTTTATGGCATTCAATTCCACCCAGAGGTCACGCACTCACCTCAAGGAAAGGAGGTCATCGGACGCTTCATTCTGACTATCTGCCAGTGTCGGCCAAATTGGACTATGGTGCTTCTCTTTTGTTCGTTCGAGCGTACCTACCTCCTCACGAAAACTACGTCATACCTATTTTAGGAAGAGTTTATTGGGAAAGAGATCGCGCGGATTCGGGAGGTATGTGGTCCAAAGGGTCGTGTTATTGGGGCAGTCAGTGGTGGTGTTGATAGTACGGTTGCTGCGAAGCTGATGCATGAAGCCATTGGTGAACGGTACGTCATAGGGACAGCCTTCTACAGGATCTTGCTGATGTCCCTTTCAGCTTCCATGCCATCATGGTTGACAATGGCGTATTGAGAATGAACGAAGCAAAACAAGTCCACGAAATGTTGAACAGAGACCTTGGTGTAAACCTGACCGTCGTCGACGCTTCAGACCTCTTCTTGTCCCGTTTGGAAGGAGTGGAAGACCCAGAAAAGAAACGAAAGATCATCGGCAACACGTTCATTCATGTTTTCGAGGCAGAAGCTGCTAAGATCGAGGCCGCCGCGGAGAACGAAGAAAGGGACGGTGTGGATAAAGGACGTGTGGAGTGGCTGCTTCAGGGTACACTCTACCCAGATGTCATCGAGAGTATCAGCTTCAAGGGTCCCAGCGCTACGATCAAAACTCACCACAACGTCGGTGGTCTCTTGAAGGATATGAAGTTAAAGTTGATTGAACCCCTTCGAGAACTATTCAAAGGTAGGAATGATCAATAGGAATCAGGTTTGTTACAATAACTGACATTTTACTACTTTTGTGATCACTTTCGCTGGCCATCGTCTTCTAGATGAAGTTCGTGCACTAGGGCGGCTCCTCTCAATACCCGCAACCCTTGTTCAGAGGCATCCATTCCCAGGCCCTGGACTCGCAATACGTATTCTTGGACCAGTTACTCGCGACCAAGTCAAGATCCTCCAGCACGCGGACAGCATATATATCGAAGAAATTCGCAAAGCAGGACTCTATAACGAGATTTCTCAGGCGTTCGCAGTTTTGTTACCTGTGAAGGCTGTGGGAGTGATGGGAGATGCAAGAACCTATGAACAGGTAAACCCGACAGAACTCTCCATCAGGACGTGCGACAAGATCTCAATTGACAACTTATCCCAGGTCATCGCTTTGCGTGCTGTCCAGTCTGAGGACTTCATGACCGCCGATTGGTAAGTGCTTCTGCTCTTCTGTTTTTGTGCATTCCAGGGCACCTTCTGACCCTGCTTGATTACCCCTTCCACTATTCCTGGGTCTCGCGCTGCGGCTGTTTTGTGTTTTGTGTTTTATGCTTGATTTTCGAAATCGAAAACGTAGGTATGTATTTCCCCCTGAGGTCCTCAGGCGCATATCGTCCCGTATCACCAATGAGGTGGCTGGTATCAATCGAGTTACATATGATATCTCATCGAAACCTCCCGCGGTAAGTTGCCTTGTGTCCTTCTTGATCAGCTATCAACTGATGACACATTGTTGCAAGACCGTGGAATGGCTTTAATCCGGCGATTATGAGCGAAGCGATATAAGCGAATCACGGATGACTACCTGTTCGTATTGTAAAGGGATAAGCCTGGAGAGTGTCTTCCATCGTTAGCGATATTGGCGACAGGAATGAATCCAATCACCATCTGGAGCTTCGGCTACTAAGTCATGGCTATCTAATCTTACCACTTATGTATATCGCAATATGAATCAGCAGACTCGATTGCGAGCGCCCTATTAAGCACCGAGGCTGACGTTCATGTCGATCTCTACCGTAAATGGTGTTCAAAGCTCAAACAATTACCAATAGGGGCCTCGACCGTCCAAATGTCTAACAGTCTGTCTTAACATGTCAACAGATTGGGTATCTGACAATCGGCCATCTGGCCGAGGCGAGTGATAGTGATAGCTGGAGCGTATACGGACTTATTTGCAACAAAGTTCCTTGTTCGCCGTCGGTGTGCCTGTCAGCTTGGTTTGGTAATCCTGTGAAGTTTCGATCTTAAGGCGCTATCAGCACTTTGGGTAAGTACCACCAGGCATCGAAAATCAGAATGGCAATTTCGGATAGCTATTAAACGTCATAGCCGAGGCGTTATGGGTATTCTGGGGGAATGCCAGAGTTGATGCATTGTGGTGACTATTTCACCTTAGGGGATGTGCTGCGTTCTAACAAATCAGCCCCGTGTTGCTGAGGAGATGACAGATGGGGAGTATGCGGCTATGTGTGGGCTAAGATTGAAAAGGTGGCGAATCAACTTCTGACGGCCGAATTCTCATTAAGTCGCAGATGTTCACTTTAGTCATATCATCCTTTTGAAGACGATCTCTTTTCAGTTACTGATGAGTGTCCATTCACTACATCTAGCACCACCCAAGTGATCCCGCAGCAAACTTATCGTGGAGCGCTCGTGCGACCAAGAGGACACGATGCTGCCAATTCTATGTCCGTGGAAGTCTCGAAGTTCGCTTGCTAAATTTATTCCCGGAAATCAAGGAAATATTTGTTGTTGTTACCGTGCTGCTTCCCGTTCTCCTTGAGCTAATAGTGGGAATGACAAGAATGTTTCTACTGGTAGTGTCAGTTGTTGGCATAGACTTATTGCCTAGCATCCGAGTTCAACCTTCAACGTTGCCATTGCCACTAACCACTAACCACTTCACTGTCGAGCTAAAATGCTAGATGTCTGCGTGAACCCCGCCGACGGCTTCCCGAGCACGACTGATTTAGATCACGATGAACTCCCACTGTCTCGACTAGTTATGCTTACCATTACAGTTGATCAACTTGATGGAGTTGGATTTTCTCTGGCTCTAAAATATTCCTGGAAGTTATGCAATTTTAGAACTTGTCAAATTGTTATTGTTGCAGACACTGTCTGTGATGATCTTGCATGAAGCGAACGGTAATCACCATTTATTTATTCAACCAGGGAATTGCACCATTTGCCTAGTTAACTTCTTGGTGTCAGCAGGTTAGAGACCGTCAAGTATTCCGAGTCCACGTTCCACGGGTTTCATGAAACGCGTGTGTGTGTTGATATTGGAAGGAGTGTTTCCAGGTGAGATGACCTGAATGTTGTCAGTCTATTCGCACTATGTGATGAGTGCTTGGCGGAGAGATCGGATAGGGTTGCTACTGACACAGCATCATCAAAGGCCATAATCTGATTAGGCAAAGGTTCAAACGAGACCTGTCCACAGTTTTCGTGGAGGGGACTTAGAATTCAAGGTATGTGATTTGTAGTTTGAACCGCTACTTCGGCTTCTGTAGGCAGTGCCAGCTTTTATGAGTTCTGTCACAGGTCCCACAATAAGGCAAGACAGGTTAGATAGTCAACGCCCATAAATCTGTTGCAGCGGTCATCGAACGCTGCTATTATATTACGATTGGTCTAGAGTAGGCCGCTACTGATGTCGAGGTCACTCTAAACCATTTTGTGTCGTGATTCATTAGTTTCAGCGATTATGATCACCATGTGCAAACGTCATCGTCTTACAGTCACCGCTGACCTCGCTCGGAGGCAGTGGGAACCGATAATACTGAGCTTCGCCCAGAGCCTGTTACAACGGTAGCTTCTTTCCGAATGGGTACGGGATTTGACCGCCCCCCGCTGTGTTCTATTGCTCCGTTAATGGCGGAGGGGAAACAGGAGGAGCGGCGATCAGCTTCTCTCGATACCGTTCGGGTAACTCGGATGAGAATTCGTCATTATATTCATTGTAAGTGCCCACGTCGTCGACTGGGATGAGAAGAAACTCTTCTGTTTATCGCTTGCGAGCTTCCGACTATACGCAATTCAATAAAACCATCTTCGAGTGCAGAAATCTCCTCATTCGGTCCGCTAAGGAATGTAATGGGCATGGTAAGCTTCAACACGTGTGATGGCGTGAACATGTGAGGGTGTTGATGGCGCTATGTGTAACTTCTATGATAATGTGACTGCATTGTAGACCTGATTCATCGAGGTGACGCTCGCAGGCTGTCGATCAGTGACGGTACTATGTGTAACTTCTATGATAATGTGACTGCATTATAGACCTGATTCATCGAGGTGACGCTCGCAGGCTGTCGATCAGTGACGGTAGGAGGTGGCTGATACCGCCACTAACCTCACCTGGAAGGTGGTCGAAGGCGAGATTTTACCCTAAAATACCATCATCAAGCCTTTGTGGGCGGAGATGAGGAGCATTTGGTTTTGAAAGGACAGTTCAATCCAATGGATCGTATGGCTAGAACCCCATGGGGGCAGGTGCACATGACGGAGATCAAACGACGGATCAGAGTTGCTTGATAAGGTATGTACGAGGGCCGAGAATGAGCTTGGTGCAGGACTGTCAATTCAAAAATCGCAGAGCCTTACCCTTTAAGCTCAAAGCGCATCTAGCATCTCTCCGTGAACGGATTCATGACGGATTTCTAGAATAGTGCGGGAGATAGAATGCTCATCAAGCTCTCGTGAATGCCAACAGCTTGGCCATGATCTCACCTTCCAGTCAAAGGAAGAAATGATTAAGGAACATTTGTACAATTGTTGTCACAGTGATCAAATCCACTGAGCCTTCGGTTTGTCCCGGCGGCGAACATAGAGTAGAAGTTGAGAAGAGTCTGTTACGAGCATGTTGTAATGTTCTTTGCTACGAGCTCGAAGGAATGGCTCTGTCGGAGATTGAGATGCTATGTATATACGAAAGGAAAGTCAAGTTTTCGATTAGTCCTAGGGTTGGAAGTGTTGCAGGAGTTGATCTCGAAATCAGCACTAAGAATGTGGAGAGCTGTTGGAGAAACGGAGGGTACCAATTATAATTAAAGTTTCCCTCGATCTTGCGCCCGAAATGAAGCTCCATGTTTGACGATATCCTCTCCACCAGACTTCATGAGGATGGCCATTGTATTGGAGCCTATCAAGCTGGAAAATGATCACGCACAGCTGTGAGAACGCTTTTCTCACAAGAGGCAAGGGAAGGGTCTTCTTAAGGATCCGTTTCGGAAAATTGTAGTTGGGGAATCACAAGAAAGGAGTCCGATACGGACGCAAACACCCAACGTCCTTGAAGTAGATGTGCTTGATCGGGTAGTTGCCGTTATTGTCCATCGAGCGGAGCTGGGACCAACAACCCAAATGGCATGTGTGCTCCTGATTTGGCATCTGATTGCCACGCGTCTGTCAGCATGTTCGGTGCACGGCGCTGTCCCGTGACAAACACACTTTGAAACTCGCCACCGTCCTTGCTCCCTTCTTCCTGTACTCGTAATAGTATAATGGGTATGTTTATATCTTGTCAAGATCTGGATTGGGCTCATACCGTATCTGATATCTTTTAGGTATCCCCAAGGTTTGTTTTGTCCCCAAATTAGTGCGTGCATACGAGGTTACTCATCTCATGTAAACCAGTTTTTTCGCTACATCTCGTAAGTCAGAGTTTATTATCTTCATTGGATTGCATCTAAGTTCTCACCAGTGAACGCTACCCTTTGACTTCCCAATTAATTCAAGAGAACAAGATACCTGAATTCGGTACGTTGTTATTGTGCAGATAGTCGAGTGGATCTGACTGTGAACAGACAACCTATATCTCGATTTCAATGGCATTATACACAACTGTTCGTCAACTTCTAATCATATCCTTGGATTTTAATGAGTTTTCGCTAGGTTCCCATCCCAATGACGAAGACGCTCATTTTCGACTTTCTGAGGATCAAATATTCACTTCAATCTTCGCCTATGTAGACCATCTCTTCAGCAAGATCAAGCCGAAGAAGCTTTTTTTCATGGCGGTGGATGGCGTTGCGCCACGCGCAAAGATGAATCAACAGCGAAGTAGGCGATTCCGTACCGCCAAGGAAGCAAAGGAGGTCAGAGAAAAAGCGGAAAGAAAGGGGGAGAAACTCCCTGATGAAAAGGCTTTCGACAGCAACTGTATAACACCTGGTGCGTTTACCTTTGGCAATTTCGTTCAACAAAATGATAAACAAGCCCCTTAGGTACCCCATTCATGGCTCGTTTGTCCGAGCAATTGCGGTACTTCGTTAATAAGAAGATCTCCGAGGACTCCAACTGGCGCGACATCAAGGTGGTCTTGTCTGGCCATGAAGTTCCAGGAGAAGGCGAGCATAAGATCATGGAGTACATCCGGTTGTCGCGAGCACAGCCGGATTATAATCCCAATATTCGACACTGTTTATACGGTCTGGATGCCGATCTTATCATGCTCGGGCTACTCAGCCATGACCCTCATTTTTGTTTATTGCGAGAGGAGGTCAAGTTTGGGCCTAGTTCGAGGAAGAAGAACAACAATACGAGGTGTGTCTCACTCTTGCCACTGGTGCTATCGACTCTCATTCGGCTTCTTGTTAGCTTGGAGTCCATCAACTTTTATCTATTGCATTTATGCCTCATGCGCGAGTATCTCGACCTCGAGTTCCACGATATTGAGCCAATGCTCCCGTTTGAGTATAGTTTGGAGCGTGTCATTGATGATTTCATTTTGCTTGCTGTATTTGTCGGGAATGATTTTCTGCCTAATCTTCCTGATCTGCACATTCACGAGAACGGGCTGGAGAAGCTGTTTGAAGTGTATAAGAAGGTTTTACCTGGTCTTGGTGAGTTAGAGCCGTATCCTGCTCTAAGGGCTCCTCCTTACGTTAAATCTCTAGATGGTTATATCAACGAGAGTGGGGTTATCAACGTGAAGCGATTACAGGTCATACTTGACGAGATGGCGCAATGGGAGCAGGAAGTTTTCGAAAAGGAGTATGCCGATTTGAACTGGTATAAAGGAAAGCAGGCCAAACACATGAAAGAAATGGAGATGGGTAGAAAGCGGTCTCAGCTTGGTATGTCAGCATTTACTTCACCCCTATAGTATCGCTTACACACCGTTCCAATAGTGTTGACGAGGCCGCAAAGAGAAATTTTCGACAAAGTGAAGGCATACGTGCTTGAGAGTCGCAACGGACCCCTGTCCAAGGCTGGCACATTGTCTATGCTTAACACGTTCCCCGCTCGTGAACGGGCATTTATCACTCGTCTTGCAGAGGATTTACACCTCAACATACGGTGGGACGAATACGACAAGGATGACAATAACATCCTCACTCTGCGCTTACCCGGCGTGTCAGAGGGTGACAATATCGGGGAAGATTTGGAGAAGAGCGGGGCTGCTGCCACTCTCGAGGAGATCGTTGAGGATGTTGAGGGCCCGCCAGACAGTGAATGGGAAGACATGGGCGAAGAAGACGCGGATGACGAAGAAAGCAGGGCAGCTGTGGACCGGATACTGCAGAAATACGATAAGGCGCCCACCTTTGATGATGAAGCGGATGGTGGATTTGAGGCTCGATACGAAAGGTCAATCAAAGAAAAAATGGATGAGTGGAAGCGGGGATACTATCAGGTAAGATGCTTTGTGACAATGCAGGTTTTTTTACTGATAAATGTGATAGGGAAAGCTAGAGTTTTCGCACGACAATCCCAAGGCTATGGGTGATCTAGTATATCGATACGTGGAAGGACTACAGTGGGTGATGCATTATTACTATAGCGGAGTTGCATCTTGGAGTTGGTTCTACAACTACCATTATGCGCCTCGTATTTCCGGTGAGGTTTCCAGTCTTCACATCTCATGCACGCGGCTAATCTTCCCTGTTAACTTTTCTTCAAACAGACTTGCGCGACGTCGATAAAATGACTTTTGATTTTGAGCTCGGCACGCCGTTCAAGCCATTTGAACAGCTCATGGGTGTCCTTCCTGCTGCTAGCATGGAACATATTCCCGGGGCATACCGTGATCTCATGTACGATGCCAATTCACCCATCCTCGATTTCTATCCTACGGACTTCGAGCAAGATCTCAATGGGAAGAAACAGGATTGGGAGGCTATCGTGAAGATTCCGTTTATTGATGAATCCAGGCTCTTGAAGGCTATGGCTTGTGAGTTTCTTTTCTCTCCGGTTCTTTCGTTTCATCTAATTTGAGGTCAGCGAGAGAGCATAGACTGACCCCCGAGGAACGTAAGCGCAATGCATGGGGAACTAGCACAAGGTTCATTTACAACCCTGGCGAGCCAACGGTATACCCCTCCTCCCTCCCCGGATTCTTCCCAACCATCCATCGATGCTACTGCAAGATGGAGCCCTTCGACCTACCCACCCTTGACGGCCTCCACCTGGTCCCAGGTCTTTGCGATGGCGTATTCCTTGGTGCCGAAGCCTTGGCCGGATTCCCATCTCTCAAGACACTACCACATACAGCCGTACTCGACTTCCATGGCGTCAAAGTTCATGGCTCCGCATCTAGGAACAAATCTATGGTTGTGAAGATCGATAACCCGTATGAAGGGGAGAAAACTGAGGAAGTTGCCAGGACTATGGTTGGAAAGAGGACGTTCATGGGCTGGCCTTTCCTTCAGGAGGGTCTCGTGGTTGCCGTCTCCGATTCCCTCTTCAAGTATGAGAAGATGTCTGTCATCCCAGGCTCACCACCCAAAGTCGTTTCAACACCTCACGCGCAGCAGGGCTTGGTGCATTGGAAGAACAAATCGGAAGGAATTGAGTCTGTCTATTCGAAGAAGAATGGTGTGTTGACGGGTCAAGTTGACGTGTTATTGCATATCCGACCCTTGAAGGGATTAAAGCGTCTGGAGACCGGAGCCTTGGTCAAGGATTATGAGGATGAGGATAAGGAGGTTGAGCAGGCGGTACAAATGTGTTTGAGTGAAGTGGCCTCTGAAGATCCTCGGTTCCTGGAGAGGGAGCCCCCTTCGTTGAAAGAAGAGTTTCCCGAGGGCAGCAAAGTGTTCTTTTTGGGAGAACATGCTTATGGAGTTGCAGCCCAAGTCACCGCCACTACGGACACCAGTTTGTCGGTTGTCCTCGCTGTGAGTTCTCGTCCTTAACACATTGAATACCCGACTGAGATTCTTTTCCTAGTTCTTCCCGACTGAGAAGTCGGAGATAGCGAAACTCAAAGCCGTGGTTGACAATCGGAAAGCATCTAGATACTTCCCTTCGTTCAAAGCGGCGGAGCGGCTGGGTCTTTCGCCCCGGGCATTGTCACGAATCACCTCAAGTTTCATGGTCATTGTTGGACAGGACAAGCAGAAGATCAACATCGGGTTGAGCTTGAAATTTGAAGCGAAGGCGTTGAAGGTTGTGGATTACACGAGGAAGAATGGCAGATATTGGGAATATAGTGAAAAAGCGGTGGAGTTAATTAGTGTATATAAGGTAAGTTGGGTTTTTTGCTCTTGAATGGGCAAAGAATTGACTACGTCTTTTGCCTAGACTGCGTTCCCTGAGATCTTCAGATGTCTGGACGTCGATGGCGATGCGATAGCGCTTGCATCCGATGTTTTCAGGGATTACAAGCCAGATGAAAGGGTCCGGGAAGTAAAAGGCTGGCTCAAGGCGAAAGGTGTTTCGAACTTCGAACCTGTTTCATTGTTCTGCGACCAACTATCAAAGGTTTGCCAATTGTCTTTTTACCCTCGCCTAAACTGACTGGTCCATTAAAGGAAACCGTCGCGGAACTTGAAGCGCTAACCGATTCGCTAACAAAGAACAAGCAGCCTTCTGACTTTAAGAAGGCTATCGTCAAAGGCATTCCGAGACAAGCGGTCCTGAAGCCAGGTCATGCGGTCTATCGACTTCAGAACCAGAAGTTCCAGCTAGGAGATCGTGTGACTATGGTCAGGGATTCGGGTGCTGTTCCATTGTCAGTCAAGGGTATCGTCATTGGGCTCAACACGAAGTCGATGGATGTCCTTTGGGATGTTCCCTTCATGTCTGGCGTAACCTTAGGCGATAGGTATGTTATCTTCTGTGTTTTAGAGAATCTGCTGACATTTCGCAAGGTGTTCGGCCTACCGAGGGATGACAGTCGAATTCAGCTCTTGTCTAAACTTGTCAAATCCACAGTTCATTACCTCGACCAAGGTTCCGGCACCACCACCTATCAACACTCCCTTCAATCCACGATTTGGTCCTTATCCCCAGATTCAACCCGCACCCGGACAGCGTGCCGCTGCAGGTTTCCGGCCGGCGCCAACACAAAGGTGAGTATCTCTCCTCACGTGATGAGGTCCCTCGTTGATTCCCAAACCCTAGTCAACCCGCTGCCTCAGCACCGATTCAAATCATGAGTAACCCTAATAGGTCAAGAGGCGGTTTCGCCAATGGACGTGGTGGTCATCCCCAAGTTCCGATGAATCAAATTGTTGCAAGCGGTCATAACCGTGGAGGGCATCAACCAGCGGGACGTGCAAATGGAAGCGGTCGAGGACATAGCGTTTCTCATTCCACGAATGGACACAACGGTGTTGGCTATTCGGACGCAGACACGGCCGGCAATTCGAGTACGTCATCCTATATAGGATCCTTCAGAGGGGGCTATCGTGGCGGTGGTAGGGGGTTCGTGCCAATGCGCGGCCGGGGAGGCTTTTTCCCTCCCCCGAACGGAGTTGTGAGAGGAGGGCCGAGGGGAGGAATAAGGGGAAGAGGCCGTGGATCTTTCCCGCCCGTTGCATCGTAATCTAGGATAGCACGTTCGATTAGGTACGATGTCTAGTACATTCTCTGCTGGCTCTCTTTGTCCAAGGATTGGCTATCAAGAATGTCGCAGTAGTATTCTACAGATGTTTTCACTTTCGTTATCCAATATAAGTTGTACAAACCTTGTCTGGTGTAACATGCATTCTTGTGAATGACGTGCCATGATGAAGGAAATGGTGTGCCTCATACGCACCGTCCGTGCGAACTTCCAAGCATAGTTGACGCCCTCCTAAAAATTGAACGCGGCTGTTTGGTTGAGCCTCGCAACGTCTACAGTGTGTAGAATGGTTCGTTCCCTCGAATACGTGAAAACCAGGGCGCTTTCACTGCCGGAGGTCCAGGAGAGTGGTTCGACGGAGTGACAGAACTTGAAAGTGTTCTCCTTCCGACCACATTCCCACTTCACCATCCAAGCGCTCCTCGTCGTGTCGTCTGACCGAAGTCTCTCGGCGCCTCGCGCTCGATTATCTGGCTCACTGTTGTTGCGTGATAAAATGTGTGATAGAATGTTAAGGAACGTCTACTTCAATGCTTGTATGTGCTTGGGTCGATTTGTGCGAGGACAATCCACCCGAGAGAGACCGCCCACCCAGCGGCCCTCTCCCTTAGGTTTGCCAAGCCAAGTTTACGCTTGTCGTAGCCCAACCTGTGAATCCTCTCACTACAAAACACACCCATCAGAACTGGACAATCTTGACAGGGAAGCCCTGTAAATTTGTCGCAGACCAAACTTTCCATCGATGCTAACCATTCGAAATTTCATATTCTCGTTATGCTGTTCGGTAATGAATATTTCAAGCCCGTTGATTGGTTTCCAATTCCCTACCAAATTGCAATTGAAAACATCAAGTTTCAAGACCGTGGCA
Organism: Leucoagaricus sp. SymC.cos; assembly: GCA_001563735.1. Lineage (NCBI taxonomy): Eukaryota > Fungi > Basidiomycota > Agaricomycetes > Agaricales > Agaricaceae > Leucoagaricus > Leucoagaricus sp. SymC.cos. The sequence goes on from KQ962942.1 coordinate 49,041, forward strand.
GTGAAATTTGGCGAGCAACGGGCTTGTTACTGTTGATACCGAACAAGCCCTCGGAGAACTTTTTGAGAACCTCTCTTTTGTGCGGAAGACAGGTAGTGCATCGCAGGCATCGTTGGTGCCATCTACACGAGGCTGATAAGTCAAACGCAATTTCTGTAAAATTAGATAGAATATCGAAATCAAAAAGTGTAGCCTATCCAGTGGAAATGCACATCATTAAAAAAGTCGTTAGCCTCACGATCCGGAATGTTTGGTGAAAGTAGGTCAAGATAGAGTGCACGACCTCTGAGGTGTAGTTTAAAGCATTGTGCCACAATAACATAGGTTGACATGTTGATGGCACTGGGTGTGAGAGCCAGGTAACAAGCCAAAAGAGAGAACGATGAGGTGAGGAGTGTTGCACCTTCTCCGGAATCCGAAGTCGGTCCACGAAGGGCCGCGACTGTCCGAATGTAACAGTGTCACAAGCATTCGCCCATGTCAAAATTCTCAACTTCCCCCGCCTACTAACTCATGGAAATACAGGGGAACTAGAGGTGGCAGATTATAATGAGCTACGCACTTTAACAACAACTCGTGGTGCAATGGATATTAGTTGTCCGTAATCCACCGGGACAGGTAAGTTGGCAATACAACCATCGTAATCCTTCGTCATAGATCACAGCCAGTCAAAACAGACCGTAAAGCCTCGGATATGCATTGTTGAGATAAAACATTTGCCATTGCGATCTTCATGATGCCAATTTGCTGATGCAATGTCTTAATTAATTTTAATAAAAGGGACACTGTTTAAGGAAGGTGGTGTAATGGTAAAAAGAATAAGTATTGATACATGGGAGTACGTAGTGGGTATCGAGGACATGCCAATATACGAGTTTAAACTCTCAAATCAGAAAACCTGCCATATGCCTAATACATGGTACTTTCTCGAGTGCATGAGAATGTATTCCTGGATAACTATGGAGGTTAATCGGGATACAGGTCCTCCCAACTCCACAGGCCATCAAATCGCACTAATGGTAACGTCAGACACATTCTATTGACTAGAGCTACGGATTACAGGGATGCAAGTAGGTACATGTTGGGGGTTTATGACCAAAATCTCCTTCAACAAACCTTCCAAAAACAAGGGTGAGCTCACAAGTAATTGCGAGGATAAAAATCTGACTATATGCATTAATCTCAGGAGAATTGAACACAAAGAAGGGGCGGGGACATACCATAGTGAAAATGAGCGGAAACAATGATAGATTTACTGACACGGTCGGTATGCATACCACATGAAAGGTGTTAAATAGACGAATGCCTGATAGAGTACTTGAAATGCGGATACAGTTCAAGCGAGAAGTACTTACTAGGTTACTGTATATTGGCAATGAGTCTCAGGATTTGAGGCAGAGAAGTTCCGGATGAATCGGATGATTTGTTGGACATGATGGTGGAAGGAGACAAAGAGCGAAGTATTGGTGATTATGATGTTTAAATCTCTCATGTGATCAGTATGAGACGAAAGCTGGGGACTGGAGGGACGTACATAAACGTGATCCCAACACTAGAAGACAACACATCCCATACTCCAACCCACTTCCTGTAAGCAATACAAGTACTGCTTTCTTCGCCCTCTTGAGATGGCAAGGGACTTTAGTCAATAGTTCCGGTAGGTCAAGATAGAGTTCACGACCTCTGAGGTGTAGTTTAAAGCATTGTGCCGTAACAACATAGGTTGACACGTTGATGGCACTGGTTGTGAGAGCCAGGTAACAAGCCGAAAGGGAGAAAGCAACGATGAGGTGGGGAGTGTTGCACCTTCTCCGGAATCCGAAGTCGATTCACGAAGGGCCGCGACTGTCCGAATGTAACAGTGTCACAAGCATTTGCCCATGTCAAAATTCTCAACTTCCCCCGCCTACTAACTCATGGAAATACATGCTACGTCGAGACTCTACAGTGTTAGGTATTTCCCCTTACACTGAGATACTCAATATCTCTATTTTAATGTATGTCATCATGTATCATTTTAACCATTACTTCGACCAACTCCACCCATGTATTATAATATATCAGTACACATTGTTTTAGCGGTTTCACTGACGCGGCTCAGTCCTCTCCTCGTTACACTTGCATTTATCTTCATCTTTGACATCCTTCATCACCTGTACTGTCTGTTAGCACTGCGCTATATCTACCCGTAGGAAACACGCCTCGTTGCGCCCTATTCGCCAGAGCCTCCATCACTTTACGCCCAATCCAGAGTGATGGAGGGTCCTGATCTTGGGTGCAAAGAAGGACAAGGTCCGATCCGCTCACCTCTTCAACATGCCTTCCGCAACCCTGTGCGACCACACACAAGTCAGCATACCATAAGCCGCCGGTAGTTTAACGCCCTTTTCGTCGGGACCACTCACCTTCCAAGTAGTTTTGCCACATTTATCACATTGAGCCTTGAAGCATTGGTCAACAGGAACAGGACAGTAAGTGATCATCATCGCTCGTTATCGTATGATGTGAAGTTTAATGCCCTACAACGCTGGGATCAGTATCCAGAACTAGGGAACGACAGTAAATCTGATGACGCGGAAGCGCTCCGTGATCGCAGGCACGATACGATTGTCCCAGGGAAGAGAAGGCAGTAGTCTGCTGTACTCACCAGGGAGAAAATGTCAGTATGGTCTCTGTCAAGATATGAGAGTAGTGGCTCCCATGTTCGTTGTTACTCTTCCGAATTTGTCTCCGCTGACTCAGTGCCCAAAACGGCTCATGCATGACGTTTACTTTCACATGACCTTTTTGTGCCGAGTCTTCAAGCGAGTCTTTCAAGCCGAAGAGAATCAAACAAAATACCTCACTTTTTCACTTCCAGGGTGTACATACACTTCATCCACCGGCGTCCTGTACCCTCATATCTTATTGATTAATCTTGCCCCTTGGAGTCTCTCACCAAGCCCTGGAAATCAATTCTGATCTTGATACTTACCAAAGCACTACCTCTCCGGCTCTCCGACCTTGCCAACAAATCAAATTCAAGCCACCATCACGATTGACGCAACCAATCTACATCAGTCTACAGAATGTTCCTTTCCTCTTCCAACATCCTTATACTCCTTTCGCGGGAACCGGTGTCTTAAAGCAAAAAGAAAAAAACCGTTCCAGTAGAACCGGCCATACCAAACAAGAACGATCAAAGCGCCTGCCGGGTGTGCGTGTGTGGCGAAAAGGAAGGACAGAAGGACCCAAAAACAAATACTTCTCGAGTTCCTTGGCGCTAATGGATTCTTCGACGTCCCACAATTAGACCACGCAAATCTTCACGAAGCAACCCATATACGTGATGTACCTCCCTCAGAGGTATCTCCCTAACATTATGGTACAGGAGTACGGACCCTCAAACGTGAACACGACTACGCAGCATGCGAGGAACCCCCAAAAAGACTGGCAAATTCATTCTGCAATATTCTTCGGGCTGCCCACCCCATTCATTTACGATACTTTTGACGCATCACCACCACCGATCCACCCGATTACCATTTCTGTTTCTCAGCGGTAGGACTTTTGTCCTCTTCCATCCTTTATCTCTGGTCACTTCTCCCGAATAGCGTCTATCAATAAACACCTCATCTACTTCTCGCCGATATCAACGTATGGAGCCACGAAACGCCGCCTAATGCTTGAAAGAGCAGTCAACTTGTCGCATGCTCCTTCTACTGTCCTTGGACTCTATTCCATCAACCTTAAATGACATCCCAAGGAAGATATACACCCTCAGAAACAAAATCGCACTAAAACATACCGACATGACCGATCCAAGCTCATCAGATCCATAACCGGAAATTAAGTTCAGGCTGTAACCCTTCCTCTCTCTGAAAATCTTCCCGACCTTCTTTCTAGATTTGTCACTGTCGTGTCCCAAGGAAGTCACGTCTGAGTCACGTTTGGAGACAGGGTTAAAATATAAGATACGCGAACCTGCCAATTGTTCGACCACTATCATCCGAGAACGATAAAAAACGACCAAAATCTTAGTAGGGTGTCTTTTAGGACACTGTTCACACCCGTGCATTCCGTACGGCGGTAAGAACAAAACTAAATCTCTTTAACGAAAAACATTTGGTCATCGGCTGTCTATCAGTAAAACCTGTGGGAGAAATCCAAAACACCTTAGTAGTCAAACGATTTGCGTATCGCCCAGATTCCCCGAAGTAGCATCCGAATTGTTGTATCGTCCACATAAATGCAGCCTCACGCTAATTTTGTTGGAATAGTAGAAAACAATTATGCAAAAGATCATCACCGCACCAAAAGAGATTGAGAAGCCCTATATAACTCCACTAAGCGCATTTTCTATCCCAGACGTTGCACTCGGGATGTTGAATCAGGCTACCATTATCAGTAATGTACGGATTAGTTCATGTCTAGGCCCTGCATGAGAGTAATAGATACGATTGAATAACCACACCCAGTCTCGAAGGATTTCAATTCCGCGAAGCTTCAGCCGCAGACCAATTAATCCAAAGCCGGTTTAGAAGCAGGAACTTGACTAATCGGTTGGTGTACATTCAATCCGCTTGGAGTTGTCTCTCCATTCTACGCTACTTCACTATGACCGTCTACCATTCAAACCGAAGTCATGGATAAAATCCAATCTCAGCTTAGTGTGCCACGAAACTGGTTTACCAAAAGAATGTTCGCAAGATCATGTATTGTCAGTGGCTCCATGGTTCCAGCCTGATCGTACCCGAAGAAAAGTACAAGCCATGGACATCGCGGATGCTGGATATTATATATTGATTTAGACTAAACTTTTCCTATTCCAAAAATTTGATATCCGACATCCGAGCAGGTATTGGTACAATGTATTACCCAAACCAGTGTAATACCGATTCATCAGCTTCCAACTGTCCAAAAGTCATTTTCCATCCACCAAACATGGACCATGTTCACGCTTGCTTGGCCCTGACTTGAGCAATCGCAGTCGCCAGCCGCTTCAAAGCCTCATACACATCCTCTGGAGGGCTCAAACTGAAAGAAGCACGGACATACGCCGTCTTGTTCCCATTCGGTAAAAACACCTTTCCAGGGAGTGCGAGTACCCCATTCTCGAAGGCCGTGGTTCGAATAGCGAATTCTGAGTCACCACCGTCCTCGTCGCTAACATTGCTGTTGAGATTGAGTTTGAACCTAGATAAGAGTTTTAGCGGTTTCACTGACGCGGCTCAGTCCTCTCCTCGTTACACTTGCATTTATCTTCATCTTTGACATCCTTCATCACCTGTACTGTCTGTTAGCACTGCGCTATATCTACCCGTAGGAAACACGCCTCGTTGCGCCCTATTCGCCAGAGCCTCCATCACTTTACGCCCAATCCAGAGTGATGGAGGGTCCTGATCTTGGGTGCAAAGAAGGACAAGGTCCGATCCGCTCACCTCTTCAACATGCCTTCCGCAACCCTGTGCGACCACACACAAGTCAGCATACCATAAGCCGCCGGTAGTTTAACGCCCTTTTCGTCGGGACCACTCACCTTCCAAGTAGTTTTGCCACATTTATCACATTGAGCCTTGAAGCATTGGTCAACAGGAACAGGACAGTAAGTGATCATCATCGCTCGTTATCGTATGATGTGAAGTTTAATGCCCTACAACGCTGGGATCAGTA
>KQ962943.1:0-12328 GCA_001563735.1 Leucoagaricus sp. SymC.cos
CATAGACCAAACTTCTGAGATTGGCATCTCAATTACACTTATGACTCTCTTAATATTGACCTCTATACTAACTTTGACCTAGTGGCCAACTACAACATTTCTGGAGAAGGATGCTTTGATTATTAATGAGATTGATATAGAGATCAATCTTTATGAAAGGGATAATATTATAATTAGTGGGACTTTATTCCCATATTTGGATAATAACATTACTCTTGATCTAGATGCATTTATCTTCTCTTTTAATAAGTCTAATTTTATGAAAGGGATAATATTATAATTAGTGGGACTTTATTCCTATATTTGGATAGTAACATTACTCTTGATCTAGATGCATTTATCTTCTCTTTTAATAAGTCTATATTTGACTTATACTTCTATTTCTGATCTAGTTCTATATTTAGTATAGATCTATTCCTGATATGTAGTATGTTCTTATTTTCCTTTGTCTTGATGCTGGACTTTGTTAAGTACTAACCTTGTCCACATCTTACATTTTCTAGTTCTGTTCTATATCTTTAATAGTTCTTACCCACTCTCTAGACCTAGTCATTATCTATAGATGGTAGTATAGAACTTCTGATGTAGTAGTAGGTATAACTCCAAGTTATATACTAGTTTATATCATGTATAATTCTCTTACATAAATATTCTAGTTGAGCTCTTATCAGTTACTCTCTTAAACTCTGCTTGTATTAGCTTGTGTATATAGTGCATTTATACCTTTGCATATTATGCCCTACTTAATACCAGATCCTTGTTAGTTAAGTGTGTGACAAGGCCTGCCAAGTCTTTCAGATAGGCTAGGTAACAATAACAGGTCTGCTAACAGAAAGACACTGCTATAATCTCAATGAGTTTGATTTGGGCCTCAAGGTACAGTGATATGTGATATTTAGTATTGACTTTTATACATTAAGTTCCTCAACCTGGCTGGAGATCCTAGACCAAGAACATATTCAACAGATAACAAATTAATCATTTCAAATCACATCTATGAGAATTGAGGTAATCACAATATCAGTAGGAATAGAAAATGAAATGTATTCAAAGCTACTACTACATTGCAAATCTAGCTACAATCATTCTACTCATATACAACATTGAGCAGGACTCAAGCAAAGAGAGGGACAGCCTCACTAAATCACTGCTGCAAGCTGCAAGCCAACTTAAAGGCTGTTAATAGAAAATAAAAATAGAAAGGCAAATACACCAGTTGCATTGCAGTAAGATAGATGCATACAAGCAACATTGGCAAGCCCAATTAAAGCTGAACAAGTGCAGAAACAACTTGAAGTACAGAGAAAGATAAAGGTACAGAGCAAGAAGGATCACAAGCATAGAGACATAGTACAGAGAGAACAGGGAGAGCAAGTGTAGCAACAGAAAAGAAATAGAGACAGGGGTCAAGAATGATGACAAGTCCAGAGACCAAGCCATAGACAGTACCAAAGGAATAAGAAACACAATACAAGTTCCAGTTCATGTGTTGCCATAGATGAGACAATCTTGCATACAGTTCCACAAAGAGACCAAACCACTGTAGGCTAAAAAAAAGTCATTTTGCACCAGTCTCCTGTTGGTCTTCTCAAATACCATAAAATAAAGCAACTTCTAGAGATAGGCCAGCCAGGTTGCCAAGAGTCACTATCACCCAAGCCAAATGTTGTTGCCAAAGATATCTAAGGCTGCCAGAAGCCTATTGAGAGCTCAAGAATGCCAGACCTATGGCGAGTGAGAAGTCAGTATTAGAATGACCATCTGGAGACATTCTTACCCAGACATAGCCTTGCATCAGCAAAAAACGAAATTGGCCAGCCAAGTTACAAAGAGCCTGCATCGTCAGACCACAGATTGTTGCCAAAGGTATTCAAAGTTGTTGGAAGCCCATCGAGAGTTATCCAAGAGACCGCCAGACCTATAATCGGGGAAGTGTTAGAAATGTAAGAACTCTTTGAAGACATCCTTACCCCAGAGCCCAAGGACAGCGACGTGTTGAAGGGGTTGCCTTCACGTCACATTCATGCGAAGGAACAGGAGAACGAGTAGGAGACCACCTCCATAGACCAACATGACAAACAACAGAGAGCATTCGAGGTGGGATGGTAGTGGTCGAGGGGAAAGAAACGAATGACAACCTCTGGCATGCTTTGGGGGATTAAATACCATTCTGCCTGCACCTAATTTGGTCAACGAGCACGGACCAACGCGGAGAAACGGCATAAATCAAATGAGCGCGGTTTGGTCCTGGACCAGCTGCCGAGAAGAAGGAGCCAATGGACAGGACGTGGGAGTAACATGACCAGCCCATAAATCCACTTCCACAACACAAAAATCGCGATATCTCCTGATCCACCGCGTGGATTGTTTTGAAATTTGGACGCGACATTGAATAAATATCCACGTAGATTATATGTCCAGGGGATAGGTGAAGGATGAGTATTGCAGTCTCTGTCGAGTGGTTTATGTCGAAGCGCCCGAAAAAGACACCAATCTTCGGAAGTGTTTTGCGTGGCAAGTGGGGCGACAAATGAGGTAATAGACGCACCTTGGCCTGCGCTATCAATCGGCCGAGAAGGTAGATTGATGGTGAATTACGCCTTGTTGATGACGAACAACAAGGATTAGAGGGGGGCCGTGAGCGTCTCTCGGACCACGAGTGCGATTGTCTTGCAGGGATTGTCTAGAGGGCCAACTCCCGGCCGACTCCATGCCGATTCCATACCTGCATTGAGGCAAAGATGAGCAAGCGAGGAATGTGTATCGTGCGAACGTCTGGTAAAGGACGAGGTCTGCGACACTTGATGTCGAAATGAGTGGCGACATCCCATAGGAAAGGTAGATTGGAACGCTATTTGTGGAGGAAGTAAATTTTGGGTAACTCGAAATCTCTTGCAGTATTAGAGGGAGAAGGTAGAGCGCGCAGTCAGGTTTCGGTTGTCAAGGCAGTGACTAACGGTGATTGGGTCAACAGGTGTGCGAGGGAATAGTTTTGATGGTGGACCCACAGAAGCAAGCTCTCTGACCCCTTAACAACAACACTTGAAATGATAGGCTTGGTTCATTGCAAAAGCAACGGACTCGTTTGGATGGTTTTGCAAAGCTTCGAGCCGGCCAGGTTCTTGACGAATTGCTGACGATTATGACTGAGCAACAATCCGCTAAGCGAAGGTATATTGTTCAATGCTCACCTGACCCTAGAGACGTATCTGAGGTTCTTATCAGGTCTTCTCGGTCTTGATATGGTCATAGAAACTTGGTATACGGGACGCTTGTTATCGCCAGAGGACAAATCCCGCTAGTCTCGATTCCCTGACAGTGTCCCGGCTCCAGATTTCGTGAATTCTGATTTATGAGATACGGCCCCCCTCAGAGAATTGATTTTAACACCAGAAACTGTTCAATGAAGAAAATAGAGATCCGCATTTTGAAATCATCCTATACGTCGGTAAGCAGGTCTGGCAGTGAGTTACTAGACGAGACAAACTAACCTGCAGTTCAAGCGCCAACTCAACACGGTCCCAGCCTCGTAACAAGCTACAAAAAACAGTAGCTACTTGAGTCGCTTTTGTCTGGAGAGGGAATAGCTATTTCTTGCGCTTCTTGTGGCCCGATCAAACGAATTTTCCGATTAGCTTTCAAGAGAGTTCAAGCGACTCCTAGTCGTACGGCCAGCAAGTTCTGACTCGGTGAGATGATCGCAGGAGGTCACTCTTGCAGGCATTCAGAGCGATAGGCGGGGAGTTTGTGCTCAGAAGGATAAATCCGAGGGTAACAGAACGGAAGAAGTTGGAAAGAAGTAAATCTGACGCCCTTCCCAGGCTGGATACGCATGAGGTAAACATGATGTCTATACGAACAAACAACTCAGCCATTCCAATTCCCTCTCGAACTCCTACTGGCCATTTTTTAAGCCATCGTAATATTTTCCTGAACCGGTTCGACTGTCTTTGACAACAGTAGGATATGTAAGACGCACCGACAGATGAACGGTAAGCTTCTTCTACATACCTCCAAATTACACCTGGATACTCGAGTCACTCATGAAAATACCATTCCAATTTTTCACTGACGACAGATCAAGGGCCTATACAAAGGCAGAGCGACGGAATCCTCTCTGACAATGCTAGACGCTCAACCCCGACTCATCCATTGACAGTCATCCTCTGCCCGCCAATCCTCTGTTTTCCCCTCAACACGAGGTCGGGAATATGGCATGACCTCGGTGCAGGTATCCTTGAGCACCTAGCCTGCTTTCGCGCTGGAAGTAATCTCCTAGATCTTGGGGTCTTTGGAGGGAACGACAGACGCTCATTGAGGGTTGAACACTGCAGCGGAAGGTTCATCACTTTCATCGAACGACGAAATCATGGCTTGTTCGAACATCGTACACCGGCCAATTTCACTCGGCTCTCTTCAATCGACGTGTTCATACCATGACTTGACTCTCATAGCTTTTCGCACTGAATAGCCCGGCAAAATCGCCCGAAAGCACAGGACAAATGCATTCCTTTTACCCTGAACCCCGGAATAAAGACATTGTTGACCCAAGACAACCTCAAATGCTCACATTTCCTCCCGTATTGTCGAGACCGCCCCGATGGCTGACCTAAGATAACACCAGTGCAACAAACAGGCTACTGCATCACCAATGCGTCGATTGTGATGACCCTGTTTTCAAACACCGCGAACTCGAATTCTTCCATCAACATCAACTCCAAATGACTCGTCACGCGAAATTTACGATCCGTTGAGGGCCAGTTTAAAGACAAGACACCCTGTGGCTGCCAAGCGCATTTCTCCTTCGTGTCGAGCGAATTGACGATGGGGCATCTCCTCCGATCTGGTAAAGGGACTTCTGGCGAAATCATGCGGAGTGATTATGATGTAGCCTTTGTATTACGAGACAGCGAGAAAGAGGCATTGTGTGGGAGGAAAATCTATGCTTTATAACGAAGCAAGAGCTCGGCAACGTGATAATTTGTATAAACTGAATTGCCTATTCGACTTCAAACTTCAAACAGCTTATCTACGAACATAAGCGAGCACATTAGATACAGACATTTTCAGCCGCTCACGAGCTGAAAGGGTGGGGTAAGATGAAGGAACTTTAAGCCATCCTTTCCAAGTAATAGTCGTGGTACTTCCAATATCGAATCTTGATCTCTCTATGATGTCCGCTCGGTGCACACTGGCATAAGACGGCCATTTTCACACTTCTCCGCCCAGATCTCAGCTGAGCAGCAAATTTGAGCCTTTTCGACCTTTGCGTAGTAATGATATCGATGAGGAGGTTCAAGCTCAAGGTTGAAACGTGCAGCACAATATCACGACGACAATTTGAGACCCTGAGCTCGGGCCTGAATCGGTGAATGTACTGTGGGTCCATCAGGGAAAACAGTCTCGAGTGTTGCACCACTACGTTTGGTTTTGTTTGTCCCCCCTCCAGGCGAGCAAGTCTGGGATTATATGCAAGTAGAAAGCGAACAAGATTCGGGTTCCAACGCCCGGGACTTCAGGAGAGCACATTCTGTCGCTCCAAATAGGAATTTGTATTATATAAGCACCACAGACGTCATCAAACCTGGCGCTTTTCCTTCCTCTCGACCAGTGCCGCGAAGTATGACCTCTTCCGCAACGTCAGGTACTGAGTGCTCTGTATGATAACACGAGGGTTGCCTAATTCTGCCGCAACGGGATGTAATACTCCACTTCCATCAGCGTCATCCTGATTGAGACCAGACGATCTGGGTCTCATTATGACCCGGGACCCCTTTTCTTCGCCTTCGGACACTACAACTCGCCAGGGCCTTGCCAGAGTTCATCAGCATCATGCACGCCGACAAAAAGCGAGAATCTGGGATTCGACCGCCAACACTTCAAGCTGTTGACAAAAAGCCTCGTGTAGTCTCCATGCCACCTTCCCTCACCAACAATTCTACCCAACCCTCGATCTACAGTAACTCGTCGATTCGATTTTCAGGCTCTGGCAGCCCACCTATCATTGATTTCACTGAATGGGCAGATAACTTTCGGGGGCAGCGGTTTGGCTTCAACCTTCCGAATGAGTTTCCTCCAGAGACTCCAAGAACAGGCCCTCATTCAATACTGCATAACAGCACTGAATTGTCTCCGCATGGATGGCGGATTGATTACGCGGTACTTTTGAGCGGGCTCCGACCACTGATGGAGACTCAAGGGAATCGGAGATTGGATGACCTCCTCAACATAGAGGAACTCGCTACCCTCCACCAGCGAGATCGAGATAGGCTCTCGATTAGAACCAGACTTGGAAAGGAGGGCAGTACATCAACGATTCCATGCGTTGACGGTGCGTTTTACGCCTGGAGTTTTTGCGCTTGGTCTGACCCTAGTTTAGGCGTGATAGGAAAACCCTTGTTTGAAGTCTTCTTACACGGTTCTTTATCGCTACCGATTGCTGGAACCGAACACTGGGTACCAACGATCGTGGTCAAATGTATTGAGGAGCTTTATCGAACTGGTAGGGAACGTTGACATGATACGTGACGCATCCTGATGTTATTCATATCTTTACAGGCCTTTATCAACCTCAACTCTTCAGAAGAACGCCCAATTTCGTCCGTGTTGAAGAATTGATAGAAGTTTACGACCATCGAGAACTCTCTCAGTTTGTTCGCATCGCTCGTCACCGTTCACAACATGGCGCCACAACCTCTGACAGTGCTTTTGGTGCGCAAACGTCCCTTCATATGGAGACCACAGAGAACATCTGCGCTCTACTGCGCACATTCCTTCAGAATCTTCCAGAACCCATCTTATCGCCTTGCCTTTTCGAAGCTGTTTGGAGTTGCTGCGGTGTTCGTTCCGACGCCTTTCACACAAGCTTTCACCTTGTTCCATTGAACGGCAAGGCGCCCCTACATCGTCTTGGCAGCACCATGTCCCAAGAAGAACTTGTTCGTGTTTACATCGCTCAGATCATGCTTCATCTCCTTCCAACACCCAATTTTTCCCTTTTGGTCTATCTCCTCTCGTTCTTTAGTCAAGTTGTCATGGTTCACGAAGAGAATGGCCTCGCAATTGACGATGTTGCTTCCATGTTCGGGACAATCATCTTTGGCGGAACCTTCGAGCGCATTGTTTCATGGACTGATTCGAAGCCGCGACCTCGGGGTGAGGTTATGATGGGGTGGTTTCTCAGACGCTGGCGTCAGATATACCATGGCTTGTTTCCTTATGACGACGAAGGTAGGCCCTCAAGCTCAGGTGTCACAAGGTTGTCTCCAGTCCGTGAATCTGGCAATAACATTCCCATGGCACGACCTGCGAGTGACTATTTCGGCTTGAAAGAACCAGTAACTGTCTCCGGCCATGACGCCTCACCCCTCATAGAGAAGCATATTGAGGAAATTGGTGAAGGTTGTACCACCCTTGATGCAGTAAGCACAGGAATATCGCCAGGTACGATTTCAGACTTCGAAATACCTTTTTGCTCACAAAAGCAATTGGTAGCTCCTCCAACCCTTCGTTCGAGTCCAACGAATAGCACAGCATCATCCCACCCATCCGCCCTGCGAACTTCTGGGTCCCCGGAGTTGGCCAGTAATTATCTAGATGAGGTTTGGCCACATCTCACGTCAGAACTCCGGATCAAGCTGAACGAACGGATGTTGGATGTTATGTTAGAGCCATTACTTGCGGCCAATAGCTCCAAAATGACAAGGCAACGATCCAATTCGGTACCGAGCTCTTTTAAGCCTTTGACTACTCTTCATGCTCCTTCGTCTAATGATGTTGTTATGCGACACCAACACTCTCTGGCAAACCAGCGTATTGCGAAGTTAGAACGGTTGATCAACGACAACTATCGCATCCTTCAAGACACGATTAATGAAAATCAGCTTATAACGCAGGCCAAATTTGCTCTCGAGGCACGTGTTAAGGAACTGGAGGCCGAGGTTGAACTGCGGGACGGTCGGTACAAAGAAATCGAGGAACGAGTGAAGAAAGATTTGGAAGGGACAGTGGAAGGCGTCATTCGGGAGCGAGACCAGGCAAGGGGTATTGTTTCTGAAATTCAGAGACTTTCTGGCATGGTTAGCGGCAGGCGTGCTGCCGGAGGTTTCATTCGGGGCTAGTTTTTGTGCGACTCGAATAGACCTCGTGTATATGCACGTAGCGGTAGGGAGCTGCTAATAACATGAGGACCTCCCTTGATGAAACATAGCAGAATGGCGCCAAGGATGCAACCTCTCCCAATATGTCCCTGGCAAGTCTGTCTCTGCCCTACAGCCCCTATGGGCCGCGAGCACGGTCAACGCTTTCTCGAGGCTCGGGTTCTCGTCGGCCTTTACGGCTCTTCAGATTAGCGTTCCCCCCCTCAATCAAGTGCCCCGTGGCCCAGCTGGTTAAGGCGTCTGACTGTTAAGTAATTTGCACGGAACAAACGCCAGTTCTCATTAAAATTCGTAGTCAGTATGGAATTGTCCCAAAACGACCGAAGGCCTTTTTGGCACCATAGCAAGAATGACAAAAGCATGAACATGTGCCCCGTGGCCCAGCTGGTTAAGGCGTCTGACTGTTAAGCCGAAATTGGTCTGACATCAGAAGATCGAGAGTTCGAGTCTCCCCGGGGCAGTATTTTTATTGCTATATTGTCACAACTTATGACGTGCATCCAATGGCTCTGGAGATAAAAATAGAGGATGGCAGAGTACTTGTATATATGTTTTACATTTGCAACTTCAAGACAGTCAGGCATCACGGTGGTGCACCTGTACAAAGTGAGGCACAGTCACAGTGGACTTGGCTGTTTATGAGGTGTGTAGCACGTGTCTCAGTTATTTCGGCAATATCCGACGTTGCTTTGAGGGCCAGCGTTGTCTTGTAGTGTGCGATTTAGAGGTCTTAACTGTTGCTGAACTTGGGCCTGACCCTTTACTATATGAAGTATATCCTGCTTCAAGAAGCGAATGCACCTTAGTAAAACCAAGGAAAGATCAACACATCCAGTGCATTGCACGTTGTGCTGAGCCAACTGTCTGATGAGCCATTTTAATCCCCACGCTTTCTTCTTTAGTCACATGACCCGGCCGGATCATGTGATAGATAGGAAACCGACGGTCTATCTTCGTTGGAATTAGGCCCTGCACGGATCGTCAGCCTAGGCTTGGCCCAGGCCCAACCTCCTCATAGTCAGTTGTTTCGGTGGGCAGTGGAAGGCGCTTTTACGTTGCCATCTGATCAGAAATATTTTTGGGTTTGGACGCTGCAAAGGCTACAATTTGGCTCTTACATGGATGGCAGCGTGCAATGAACTCACCACAGGCCGTGAGGCTACAATTTGGCCCTTACATAGATGGCAGCGTGCAATGAACTCGCCACTTAAGTCAAGATCGAGAGTTCGAGCCTCTCCGGGGCAGTATTTTTTCTCTCTAGTGGCTCATCCAAAACTCGGAAACATTATTCTATTTACAAATGAAGTGGGCAGACGACTGGAGGAGAGCTGGACTTATTATTGTAGAGGAGTGGTTACAGTGATATCATAACTGATGCTGGCCGTTGGCGATGCGTGACTTCGGAACTCAGGGTAAGTAACGGTTCACTCTGTCTCCATCTTCTCTCGCTCGTCTAACGGCTCTCGTTTTGCACGGCTCTCGAATAATTGCAATTGGCCAATTTGTGATGCAAAACTCTCATGAAATGAACTCCGACCCCCCTTGACACTGCCTTTCCGAGCGTGTTTCGATCACTCGTGTACAACTTTCGAAGCTGGTCACAAAAAGCATGGTCAACATCCCTTGCTGGTAGGTTCTTCGACGTTACAAGTGCCGCAGCAGTGCTCAATCTCATTTCCGTTAGGTTATGAGAATGTGCATCATAAACATGCTCACTGCACGCGATCCAATTTAAAACGACATCCATAGGACAATGGACAAACTACATTCATCCCATTCCTCACCAACTTCATATTGTCAAAATGTCTTACTTCGTAGGGGGAGGCTGGCGCAGTAATGCGGCGACAAGCGTTCTTTCTCAGGCGACTACTACTACCAACAATATTTCGGCATCCCGACAGAATTCGGTCGACGAATCCGTTCCCGGTGGACCGGGAGAGAGGAAACCTCTTTTGAGGTCGCATACGGACCCTCTTGCGCAGCTGGCTGCTCAGAATGGCTCACAGGCGTCGCTTGGGTTGACCCCTGACCCTAACACTGGTCGACGATTTACATTCAGGGGTGTCGCCCGAGCTTTGCCATATTTCCTTCGGGCTGCCCCAACGGCTACGACCACAACCGTTGCACCACAAGAAGCTGAAAGGAGTGAGGTCTCTTCACCTCCCCAGTCTGTCATTGATTTGCCGTCAACGGCTCCAGCGAAACGTTCGACTCTTTCGCAAGAAGTGTCTCCGCCGGCGGAGAATGTATCGGATCATTCGGGAGGTCCAGTTTCTGCCGAGGGAGCTCAGAGTTCTGAGAGTCAAGGACAGTCAGCGGTTCAAGGGAGGTGAGTGTCTGATGACGTCCCAAAAATCGCAGAATATGTGACTAACCCGCCTATTTGGGTTTCTTGCAGGAAATCTCGGTCGTCCTCCACGGGATCGACTATCGTAACCGAGGAACCACAAGCTATTGAAGAAGTTTTGTTCGGTATCAAGAAGTCGACGGGACCTATCGAAGATTACACGAGCCTGCAAAGTCGTGTTCAGGAGTTGGAAAGGGAAAACGAGGAGAAGGCGTCACGGTTACGGTTGGCCGATGAAGCTACGGCGAAGGTGAAGCTTGAACTCCAGCGCATCCATGCTACAGAAATGGAGTCCCACCGTCGTGAGCATCAACAGTCGCTGGACGTCCTTCAGCGCCAGTCGACGGAGATGAAGGAGAAGGCTGGTGGGTTGGAAAGGGAGTTGGAGATTTTGCGAGGCGAGCTGGCAACACGGGAAAAGGTTGTTCGCGAAAGAGATACGCAGGTCCATAATCTCACCTCCACCGAGGAGGGTCTGCAGGACACGAACCAGAGACTAGAGGCGACAGTGATGGAGAGGGACGGGACAATTGGCGAGCTTCGTTCACGTAATGCGGGCTTGGAGGAAGAGAGACAGCTGCTAGAGAAGTATAGGAGTGAAATGGAAGCAGAGTTTTTACGGTCCAAGGATGCGTCCGAGAAGACACTTGCAGCATTGACCGCCGATCACGAGCAAGGGATGGCAAGAGCAACCAACACGATCTCCTCCCTCCAGAACGAGTTATCCAACTCTACCAATATTATCACTCAACTCCGTACGTCAGTCGATGCTGCCTCTCACAACGCCGGCGGTCTTTCCAAGGTCGCGGAGGAGCGAAAATCTGAGGTTCAACGCCTCCAAGAGCTTGTATCCGATCTTCAGGGTACTAAGCAGTCGCTTGAGCAGCAGGTCGATCAGCAGATGTCGCAGAGGAGACTAGCTGAGGAAACGGCAGCTCGGGAACGCGCTGAGCTCTCCAAGAAGCACGCCCTTGACATTGATGCCGAGCGTCGCATCACGCGGAACCTACAGTCTTCCCTAGAATCTCTGAAGCTTGAGATGGGTGTGACAGAGGGGAACGTTGCAACGCTTACTCGCGAGAAGAGCGAGAAAAATGACGCGAGACGAGGCTAGGAAGGAGAAGGCAAACCTCACGACTCAGCTAAACCAGCTACGACGACAATTGGATGACACGCAAAAGATCTCGACGGAACGGAACGATCGTATCCAACGTCTTGAGTCTACCAAGGAGGATCTCAATAATTCTCTTCGTCAACTTCAAGCTTACACGAACGAGAAGGATTTGACAATCCAAGAGCTTCAGAAGTTGAAAGGGGAGCTTGAAGCGACGAGAGAGAACCTCGAGAGCCGGCTGGTTGATATGGAGAGGACATTGGCCGATGCGAGGGAAACGGCGCAAAATGTCCTTGATAGGACCAACGAGAAGCACGAACACGAGATTATGCAGGCTAGGACGAGGATACAGGAGCTTCAGGACGAGCTCTCATCATTCATCACTACTGCCCAGCAGCTTCACGCTTCCCTCGAAGCTTCCCATGCCGACACCCAAAAGGCTCAGCAAATAGCGAAGGAACGAAGAGAAGAGATACAACATCTGCAGCAGCGTATCAATACATTCCAGGATGCCATTCGCTCACTTGAAGTCAAGCACGACGAGACCATTTCCCAGATGAGGTCGAAAGAGCAGGCGGCACGTGAAGAAAAGGCATCCATTTTGCGCCACCATTCGGCGGAGATGCAGTCGCAACGCGCGACGACGCAGGAGCTCAAGGCAAGCCTCGAGCATACCCTGAGGGAGAAGGAGGAGAGGTTGGGATTACT
>KQ962943.1:17540-43663 GCA_001563735.1 Leucoagaricus sp. SymC.cos
GATGAAGGAGCGGAGTAGGAAGAACGAGGCAGAAATCAACAACGCGCACGCTACGCTTCGTGACGTAACCGAACGGAACAAAGTCTCGATTGAGAGGCTGGAAGAGGAGAGGGCTAAGGTTGAAGAAGAAGCCGAGAAAATACGGCGTCGAACGGAGGAACTACAACAGGAGCTGAAGGAGCGAGCGGAAGAAATCGATAAGCTCAAAATGACTGCGTTTCAGAAAATGAGCATCGTAATGTCGAACGCTTTCGATGAATTTTTGCACTTGCTGGGAACATCGAGCTCTTTCGCGAACAGGACCCCATAGGGCCTCAGTCAGGCTTGACGAGTTCGGCGGTGCGACAAGGGCTGCGTAGTTCCTTATGCTGCTGGCGGCTGGGTGTACTAAAATCACGATATTTCGGTTAGGATCCCGTGATAGTTGCATGTGCATAATAGTGCTTATCATTTCAATCATGTTTTTTGACGTTGATTGGGCCGCTTCTTCTCCAGTTCGTTGTGAGTCTAGGCTTTCTTGAAGGAAAAATGGCCACCATAGTAAGAATGAAGCCTGTCGAATATATAATTGCTGGTTTTCTCAGAAAACTCGAACCCTGGATACGGTGCTGCCGAACCAAGCCTTGAAACGAATCATTACAGCGACTCCTCTTGAATCAGATCTTTTCAGTGGATGACAGTATTTGTGATCGGTACTAGTGAGTATGTGAATTTGAAAAGATCGATTTTACGCAACCAAGCTACTAGTACCAGCGAATCCAGAGTGTCGTCGAAATGGAGTCACGGTACACTATTACTATTACTTGAACAGGCTGTGAACACGGAAATAGCTCAAGCTGAGGCGCTCAAAACACGATGATATCATGTGTGAACCCAAGGAGTGATTTCTCCGTGCTTCAAGGCCTACCCCGGTACACAGGCTAGTCATTGAGTACCCCTAGCTGGTGACTTTCGAAGCTGTCAACTTCGCGGCTGGTTTACAGGTCGAGGGCCTCGCGAAGACCTTCCATTAAGCCGACATGTGACCAGCCTCGATCTTGCCAGAGTTCCTGATAACAATCCCTAACAATGCAGTCGAGATGACGGATCAGACGTTTTCGTATTTGCCGACGGCAGGCCCAGGCCCGGAAAATTCCCAGGTTGGACTTCAACTGTCATGACGATTGTGGCCCCAAGTACTTATGTTTCAATATCTGCTCTAAGAATCATTTGCTCATCTAGTGTGATGATGTTCTTGGCCTCTCCTTCACCTCACCTCTGGAACGCGGATCCTGTTCTGGAAGCGACAGCCGGTGGAATTTGGAGCTCGGCAACGGGGTTAAGGCAGTTGTGAATGGGACGAAAATAAGTAGTGCGTTTCTATTGTCACATTGGGTCGAGACCTCTCTGAGCCTTTTGATTCGTAAGGCTCGCTGCCTCAGATCCCCTCAATCACTTCGATATGATGATGGATCGAATTAGCAGTCGAGATGACAGGTACCGAGACGGATCAGACGTTTTCGTATTTGCCGACGGCAGGCCCAGGCCCGGAAAATTCCCAGGTTGGACTTCAACTGTCATGACGATTGTGGCCCCAAGTACTTATGTTTCAATATCTGCTCTAAGAATCATTTGCTCATCTAGTGTGATGATGTTCTTGGCCTCTCCTTCACCTCACCTCTGGAACGCGGATCCTGTTCTGGAAGCGACAGCCGGTGGAATTTGGAGCTCGGCAACGGGGTTAAGGCAGTTGTGAATGGGACGAAAATAAGTAGTGCGTTCCTACTGTCACAATGGGTCGAGACCTCTCTGAGCCTTTTGATTCGTAAGGTTCGCTGCCTCAGATCCCCTCAATCACTTCGATATGATGATGGATCGAATTGGGCTCTCGCTCCTCAACTAGATCAGAGCGCTGAGTTTTGGAGATGTCACCTGTGACCTTGTTCTCACAACGAACAAGAACTCAGTTATACTGTCGGAATTATCATTTCGAAATCATTAAATCCGCACACTGTGCGCGTCTCGAAGCCACAAGGAAAAGCAATCACGCTCGGATGCGATTTTCACATCGTGGTCATGATTCCGAACGGATCACTCCCCTCACCAGATTGTAAGTTCATCGGTACCCCCAGTCAATCTGGAAAGCCAGACTCTTACTGATGGCACTAAGCCAGCCTAGTACTCCCAGCATGAGCAGAAATTCCCTCGGGACCGTACACTGCTTGATGTTTGACAGCAGGTATCGTGTTTCACTATGACTTTTGTCGGTTTTGCAACGACGGGTTAAGGCGCTTGAGGACCCTAGTCCGACCTATGAGTTTTGGAGATGTCACCTGTGACCTTGTTCTCACAACGAACAGGAACTCAGTTATACTGTCGGAATTATCATTCCGAAATCACTAAATCCGCATATTGTACGCGTCTCGAAGCTACAAGGAAAAGCAATCATGCTCGGACGCGATTTTCACATCGTGGTCATGATTCCGAACGGATCACTCCTCTCACCAGATTGTAAGTTCATCGGTCCCAGCCAATCTGGGAGCCAGGCTCTTACTGATGGCACTAAGCCAGCCTAGTACTCCCAGCATGAGCAGAAACTCCCTAGGGACCGTACACTGCTTGATGTTAGTCCGACCTCGAGTAAACGAAAGGCTCAGAAATATCCTTCATCATCATTCGGGGTCGTTAGATCACGTGGGATACAGGATGAGACGTGAGTTGGATAGGAATGCTATGCAAGGATTTCGAAGGGAGCCTATGCGATGAAATGTCAGTTAGAGGTACGCCTATCGCTGTTGTTTTCTCTAGACCCTACAGTACTTGAATCAAACGAAGTAGGCCAATTCCAGACCTAGGTTACAAGCACAAAGGATAGTGTGCTAAGCGAAGCACGACACAATCTATTTGTTTGCAACTCAAACAACAATCCAAAGAATTGACATCGTTACTACCCTTTGTATCAAGCGATGAATCCTAGACGAAAATAGCATCCACATTGCCGCCTTTGACTGATCGTGGAGAGCGGATGAACCAGACGAAAGGCTCGGAAATATCCCTCATCATCATTCGGGGTCGTTAGATCACGTGGAATACAGGATGAGACGTGAGTCGGATAGGAATGCTATGCGAGGATTTCGAAGGGAGCCTATGCGATGAAATGTCAGTTAGAGGTACGCCTACGCTGCTGTTTTCTCTAGACCCTACAATACTCGAATCAAACGAAGTAGGCCAATTCCAGACCTAGGTTACAAGCACAAAGGATAGCGTGCCAAGCGAAGCACGACACAATCTATTTGTTTGCAACTCAAACAACAATTCAAAGAATTGACATCGTTACTACCCTTTGTATCAAGCGATGAATCCTAGACGAAAATAGCATCCACATTGCCGCCTTTGACTGATCGTGGAGAGCGGATGAACCAGCCCACGCGCTGACATCGCCTAGAGCATGCAAGACTAATCAATGGGCACCGAAACATGGATTCATTTTAGGTGTATCTGCTTCGCCAAGAGCAGTATAAAAGCAGCACATCCACGTCTTTCTCATCATCCTCCCAGCTTTGGCGAGTCTTCTCCTCTTGTCCTTCCGTGGTGTTTCCTTGAGAAGTGACGAGGATGTTCCCTTTGGTCTCAAGCTTCGCGTCTCTACTCGCGTTGACCACTACCGCTCTCGCGGCGACGCTCGGTCCAGTGTCGACAATCACTGTTTCGAACAAGAACATCTCACCCGATGGTTTCTCGCGATCGTATGAAGTGGTCATCTTCTTCATTGTTCTACATTCATCATCCTGATATACAGCGCCTCCGTCATCAATGGAATACACCCTGGGCCAGTAATTGCTGTGAACAAGGTTTGTATAAGCCGTTCACTCTATCCAAGATAATCTGGAGCCTGATTGCGGACATTCTTGCAGGGAGATGAAATGAGAGTGAATGTCGTCAATCACCTTTCGGATCCGACTCAATTTCAAGGGCTGAGTATCGTATGTCGCTCTACATAGTACATGACCTATCCTGTGAAAAATCTAACACTTCTTAATTAGCATTGGCATGGTATTCTCCAGAAAGGTACCAACCCAATGGACGGTACCGTGGGTGTAACCCAGTGCCCAATCGCTCCCAACAACTCCTTCGAGTACGTGTTCAAAGCAGATTCCCCGGGAACCTATTGGTATCATTCCCATTTCGGTGTGTATCCACTTTGCAATTGTTTGAGTCGACGCCAGTAAAATTCAACTGTGCCGCAGGTTCCCAGTATTGTGATGGAGTCCGTGGAGCATTAGTCGTCTATGATCAAAATGATCCTCATAAGAACCTCTACGATGGTACGTGCCTCCTTTCAATTCTGCCATTGGATCATCCTGACGGTTGACATCTTCTAGTTGACAACGGTGAGTTAGTTCAAGAAGCCACGAACTCTCTTGGTGACGAGTTTTCGCTATCGCAGAATCGACTATCATAAGTTTAACTGAATGGTGAGGCTTTTTGAACAATCCTTCCGCTGGTAGCTGAAGCCTGTGTAGGTATCACATGGTGTCACCTAAAATCACAGGCATTCCATCAGCCTCTAGCACCTTGATAAATGGCCAAGGACGATATCCCGGAGGCCCCAAGGTTGACTTGGCTGTAGTGAACGTTGAGAAAGGGAAACGCTACCGTTTCCGGGTTTTCGATATGTCTTGCGAGGCTAATTACATGTTCTCGATTGATGGTCACAACCTGACTGTTATCGAGGCTGATGGTGACGCAGTTAGCCCTCGCACCGTGAATACTGTCCAGTTATTCGCAGGTTGTTAACTTTTTTTGGCTCGCATTAGCGAACGGTTGGCTGACGCATGATGATAGGACAGCGTTACTCTGTCGTCCTGAACGCTAATCAACCAGTCGCCAACTACTGGATTCGTTCCAAGCCCAACACTGGTGGCGATGGGCTCAACGCAACCTTCGATGGCGGGATCAACTCGGCTATTCTCAGGTACAAGGGCGCACCGGCCGCAGACCCGAAAACTGCCCAGCCCCAGACCAATCTACTCCTTGAGCCAGACTTGCATCCTTTGACTAATCTCGCTGCTCCTGGAAATCCTACACCTGATGGTGCCGACTACGTCTTCAATGTCACGATGGACTTTGATGAGGATGCTTTCCTCTTCAGCATGGACGGGGTCTCTTTCACTAGTCCCACAGTCCCTGTCATACTTCAGCTCTTGAGCGGAGCCAAAACTGCGCAGGACCTCCTCCCCAAGGGAGGCTTCTTGTCCGTAGAGAGGAATAAGACAGTCCAGATCAACTTCCCTAGCGGTCTCATCGGTGGCCCTCACCCGTTCCACCTTCATGGTGTACGTTTTCTTTACCCCGCTCTTTTTGAGAAATCCGTCGCTTACTTCCCATATAGCATACCTTCAATGTCGTAAGGAGCGCTGATAGCGGTAAATTCAACTTCAAGGACCCCGTGCAGCGTGACACTCTTAATGTCGGTGACACTTCCGGTGATTATGCCTCAATCCGGTTCAGGACGGATAACCCGGGACCCTGGATTCTGCATTGGTGAGCTACGACGTTTCAAGTCCCTACCGTACATCCTCTCATTTCGCTTATTCAGCCACATCGACTTCCATCTCGCTCAGTGAGTCCACATGACTTATTCTCTTCGACATCTCTAATGTTCTCTTGAAGGGGTCTTGCTCTGGTAATTGCCGAGGCTATAGATGACGTTCTCCCGTTGAACCCAGCACCTTCTGGTACGTGATTATGATGCCTCGTTCACCCACTAAGAGTGTTCACGAGTCATTGTAGCTGCTTGGAATCAACTTTGTCCCACTTGGGATGCGCTTCCTGATGATGTGAAGAATCCCCCCACTTCCTGAAATTGACCCTTAATGTACGTAGAAGCTATCCATTGGTGCCAGCGTTCCGTTTATCCCTTCATCTTACCGCTGTATAGGCATCGTCACTCTGTATATAACGGATAGTTCCTTCCGAGATGTTTTGAGCATCGATTACTATCTTTATTTACCAATACACAATATATAATTTCTCTGGAGTGTTTTACCATTCTAAAACTTCTTCGCATCTACATCCGACCAAGGAAGGACATAAGCAGCGCTCTACCCGGTCTTCGCTCCGTTTAAACCCGTTATGCATCTTCTTGCTCCAATGCGATGCTGGGATGGAGACCGTGACGAGGATTCGTGATCCCCAATCATCTCTATTAATTGCCACCGAGGCCTCTCGGTGGATTTCTCGACTTCAATTCATGCGAAGCCAGGGCGTACATTCCACGAGTTCTTCCTGTCACATCGTTCTTGGAGCTGCCACATTTCGGAGGCGTCGAATAAACGACAAATCAATCAAGATGTCAGAGGAAGACCGTCCTCAACGCAATGTACGATAATAGAACCGTCGCGCTTTCTTCTCATCGCCGGACCTGACGACCTAGACAGTACGGTGACCGTACTCCAAAGTAGAAACTTGTTACATATGAAAAAAGCCCATTTTTCAGGTATTAATCTATGAGTTCCCAAACATCGCTCAAACTCCTCCGCGCCGCACTCATAACCTCATGGTTCCTTGTCAGACATTAGATATTGGCGACGGTATTACGGCAATATTACTTAAGATCAGACCAACGCCATGGAAGAAGACCATTGAAGAACTTACTGATACGTCGAGAATAATGGCCTTTCTACTCCTCGTGGAAAGGCCTGAGTCACCTAACTTCGAGAAAGTCTTCCAAGACAAGCAGGTCGAGCTTGTGAGCAGCATCTAGGCTCCCACGTGGAGTTCCCTTATACAGTTGTTTCAACATTTTAGACGCTGTCAGGGTTTGCCGTGTTTGCTATCTGGGACGCCGAGTTTAGGCTCGAGATGCTGTGGCCGTGGTTTCATGGCAAACTCGGTGACTATAATAGAACCCTCACCAAGGCATCGGTACCGCTGGAGGGCCACTGACTCATGACATGAACACAACATGATGTACAAAAGAGCGTCCATTTTAATGATAGCAAGGGTATATACAACAGCAGGTTGTTTACAAGTAAGTCCCTCAGTTGTTACCGGAGTGCTTGACGGAGTCTGGGAGGGCATCCCAAGTCGGGCAGAGCTGATCCCACTCCTCTGAAGAAGATGTGAGCAAGAGTAAAACATCAGTTAGGGGTCTAGTTACGTACCAGGAGGTGTATGCTGGTATTCCCTAGTGTCGTTCTTGGCTTCAGCGAAGACAACAGCAAGACCCCTAGATATGTTTCGTAAGATAAACGATGCCAAAGAACTTGCAAAGAGCTGTCAATCATAACGCACTCCTTGAGATGGAAATCAATGTGGCTGAAAGGGGATATCGTGAGTTCAAGGTTTCAATGGCGAAATAAGAGTACAACGTACCAGTGGAAGATCCATGGTCCTGGATTGTCGGTCCTGAAACGAATAGAGACGAAGTCGCCGACGGTATCACCAGCATTGACGGTATCTCTGATAATAGGATCAACAAAGTTATACTTGCCACTGTCGGCGCTCCTGACAACCCAGAAGGCATGCTATAATTGTCACCATTAGTATATGAAGTCTAAAATAGGAGAATCAGCTAACCCCGTGCAAGTGGAACGGGTGAGGTCCTCCGATCAAACCAGACGGGAAGTTAAGCTGAACGGTCTTGTTCCTTTCAACTTCGAACACAGATCCCGTTGGAAGGAGATTCTGCGGGGGTTGGGCACCGCTCAGGATCTGGAGCAAAACAGGAACAGTGGGTGGAGTGAAAACAGTTCCGTTTATATCGAACAAGAAGCTCTCCTGGTCAAATCCGAAAGTGAAGACGAAATCGGCATCGCCACCATCAGGAGTGGGACGGCCAGGAGGGGGGGACGGCTCAAGAGGGTGCAAGTTAGTCTCGACGAGAGGAATTTTATTGGACTGTTGGGTGGTTGTTGGCTCTGAGTTGTTCGCTTTGGCATACCTGAGGATGGCAGAGTTGACACCACCCTCGAACGTGGAGTTCAGGTTGTTGTTGCCCGAGTTGGGAAGAGCACGAATCCAGTAGTTGTCGATGGTCTGATTGGCAGTCAGAACGACGGAATAACGTTGACCTGACAACATTAATCCATTAGTGTCCCATGAATGACAGTTTTTGAATCTTCCGCGTACCCGCAAGAATTTGGATGGAGTTGACTGTGTAAGGCTTGGTAGCGGCACCCTCAGTCTCGATCACGGTGAGGTCATGACCATCAATGGAGAAAGTGAAGTTGGGATCGCAAGACATTGAAATGATGCGGAAACGATAGCGTTTTCCTTGCTGAACATTGACGACGGAAAGTTCGGCCTTGGGACCTCCTGGATAGCGGCCTTTTCCATTGATCAAAGTAGCATCTGCCTCAGCGATGCCGACAACATCAACAGCCAGTATATGGTACCTGGAATGTGAAATGTCGAGCAAGTCCTGTCCTGAATACACTAGATATACTTACCATTCAGTTAAAGCAATGATGGTTGACTCTAGGAAGAGGGGTGAGTCGAGTTAAATGAAGCTATGAAAATGCAAACCCACCGTCATCGACTATGGAATTATAGTCAGAATATTGTTACCCTTGACAAGTGTCAGATGCTTACCATCGTAGTATTTCTTAAGGGGATCGTTGTCATCCTGGATGATGAATGCGCCACGAATACCATCGCAGTATTGCACACCTGACCAGTGATAAGCGGTAGGAAGCAAGAAGGAGTGTATTATAGTTACCGAAATGCGAGTGGTACCAGTATGTGCCGACTTCGTCCGTATCGAAAGCATAGGTGAACGAATTCTTGGGTGCGATCGGGCACTGCGTAACGCCATCCGTGCCATCCATGAAGTTGGTATGGCGCTGGAACATTCCATGCCAATGCTGCCAGTAGGAGCAATGTTTCATTATTCTATTCCAAGCGAGGTGTTAAAGGCACGTACGATGGTTGCACCGAGGATCATGTTAGTGTCAGTCAGTTGATTGTCGACCTTCAAGCTGACTGAATCACCCTGGAACACCGCTCTCAGTGTTGGACAATGCTAGTGAATCAGGGGCTCATACCTTCTTGATGAAGACCGCAGGGCCAGGATGGACACCGTTGATGACGGATGCCCTTTGAAAGATACCGTCAACACATAGGTAGAGTGCAAACGTAGAGAACGTACGTGCGGGTGAAGCCATCGGGGCCAATGTCCTGGCTGGTGAGGGTAAGAGTACCTTTCTTGCCGATGGTGACGCCCAAAGCGGCGGAGGCAGTAGCGAGTAGAACGCTACCAAGCTGAAGCACAGATTTCATTCCTTGTAGAGTGCGAGCCTGACGAGGAGGAAAAAAGAGACGGGACACTGTGGATGAAACCTGGTAGTAACGGGACTTTATACAGACGCGTTCTGGTAGCGATCCGCCGGAATCGCGCCCATAGATCTCATCTTGGCGTAAGGTGCGACTAGAAGTATTGAGATGTTAGCTGTCGACCATCGTAACGAAACCCCTTGGAGAGTCCTACTGATCTTATCTTACGAGAGCCCGAGAATAATGGTCATCAGTTGTAGATCAAGCTCGGACAGGTGGCACGTTTCAACGAACTATGTATTTAGTGTGTTCATAGACAGGGGGCATTAAGCTTGTTGCCTGAAGGCGGAGCTTGCCCGAAAGGGTGATCTGTAATGTGGAGCTCCGTACACGCCCGTCGCTCTGGTGAGTTGTCGTTTTTCCATTACCCTGTACAATGAGCCAATCGCCTTGTTATAAATATTAAGCTTGTTGCCTGAAGGCGGAGCTTGCCCGAAAGCGTGATCTGCAATGTGGAGCTCCGTACACGCCCGTCACGCCCGTCGCTCTGGTGAATTGCCGTTTTTCCATTACCCTGTACAATGAGCCAATCGTCTTGTTAGAGGGCGTAGCTGCCGGTCGAAGGTTTGACAACAATCGAGAGCGCTTGGGCGTTGTGACATGTGGAGACAGCAGTAAGGGTTCAAGAACAATTACGGTCTATAACCCTCCGCTGTAACCCGATTCCTAAGCGTCGTTGTGCATCTTGGCGGGAGAGCGGAGCCTGAGCCAGTCCTGAATCAGCCCGAAGATGACGGATTTGATCAAACAACCAGCTTGTATGACGCACAGGTCTGGCAGTCAAGACTCGAATGCTTGCAAAGAGTTCCGGGGTCCCTTGATCTAGCCCGTCTCGGTGGCCACACGCCTGGAAGACCGTATTGAAGGCGCACATGAATCGGGAAACAATGTATTCGGGAAACGCATGGAAGGTCGAAAGAAAATTCGGAGACATCGCCCGCGTCTCGCCGACCGCTCTGAGATGAGTATTATATGGATAATAAGCAGCGTTCAAGCTGTTGGACGTGCTTCTAGTTGTTCATATGAGATTTCCGCCATCTTCTTGAGATCTCCTAGGCCTGTTCGGCAACAACGGTGCCCACCGAATTTCGCTGTCAGAACCTAACCACGGTTTCGATTGCAAACTGGCGAGGACTCGGAGAACAACGGGCTTGGAATTGCTGTTGCCGAATGGCCCCAGCTGGTCAGTAAATGGCGTAATTGGACAGCGACGTGACATATAATTGATTGTGGTAAGCACCTGTTGTTTGCATATTGTTTGTCTTACAACCGCGTATTTACCTTCCGCTCATATTTGGTTGATGTCACGCCCTGTCCTACTTGCTTTCGATTTTGCTTAACGTAACAATGACTGCTGTCGGCAAGGTGTATCTGATCTTCGGAGGCTTCCTATCCCTCGCACAAAGAGCTCAGGGACCGTTCAAGTCGATGCCCCCTGCTTGGAATCGTGTCCAGCAGGGATTGCTCGCTCCTCGTGGAAAACAGTCGAGCTCAAAACCTGAAACTGTAATGTTTAGTTCTGCCTCACGGCGCTGGCTACTACAACGTGGATAATATCCTTGAGTGCGCCTGTACGTTTATCACTAGCCGTGCATGAGCTTGAGCGTAGTCAAGTGGTGCACCAAATGCACGCGCCCTCCACGTTCTTTGGAAACACGACCGTTATACATAAACTTTGGTTCGTCATCTCTATCCTCCTCGTAACGATATGCCACTGAACATTGTCCGAAAGAACACCACTCTCTCGAAGAAATCGACTTCACTGCCTGCTCCGGTCAGCAGTTCACCCCCATCGGAGGGACGTAACACCCTCCCAAAGGCGTCGAGTAACCTAGCTTCCGCAGCTCGACCACGTCCACCTCTTCCCAGAGGCTCAACTGAAAGCACTACGCCAACTCTTGCAAGAAAACCCTCCAACAGCTCTATCCATTCAACGGTCTCTAAAGCCGAGAAGAAGCGCTCAGCATGGCGAGGTGTTGCTAAAACTCTCCCAGGCCTATTGAGGTCATCCCGTGGCGCTTCCTCAACATCTCTTGTCTCAGTCTCTCAGGACCTAGAGCCGTCTCTGGTGGAGGAGCCTTTACCAGAATTGCCCCAGCACAGTCCCTCCTTCGGCTCGAAAATTCCTATCAGACGGGGTACGCTGTCCCCATCTTCATCTCCGACCCCTCCTTCGAGAACGTTGAAATCACCTGAGCCTCGAAGTACGTCACCTTCAAACACGCGGAATGCAGGGAATACAGCTGCTCAGGGAAGAGATAGCGAAGAGAGGTCAGTAGTTTCATTCCACCTGTTGTTCTTGACCTGGCTGACATCGAGTTCTGGTATAGGACTAGTGCAGAATTTTCGGATGGATCGGCCACAATGGTAGACGATAATGCACATGGCCTTTCCGAAGAGCTCTCGGCTACCAAGAAGCAGTTCAGCGAAATCACCAATGAGTGTTCGGCCCTCCGTGAACACATTCGTACTCTCGAGACCGCTCACAATGCCCAACTCCGCGAGAGCGTAGAGGAAGCGGTCAATCATACCAAGGCCGAGCTTTCTCGCGCTCATGCTTCTGAGCTTGAGAAGGAGACGGAAGCCGTACGCAACCTACGGAAGAGAAACGAGGAGTTAGCATCTCGAGTTATGGTCGTAGAGGACGACAAGGCAGAATGCAATCGCGCCCACGCTGCGGAAATGCAATCTGTGCAATCCCGAATGAAAAATCTGCAGCATTCCCTGGAGTCCTTGCAGCACGAGCTGAAGATGAAGGACGGGCATTCGACCTCGCTGCTAAGGGAGAACGAGGAATTGAAAGGCCGCATCGCTCATTTGGAAGAGGATTCCCGAGTTTTGGCCGAAGGAGGGGCTGAAGCGCAAAAGAGGCTGCTGGAGGACGTTAGCCACTACAAACATCAACTAGGAGAGACGCAGAAAACATTGGCTGATCGTGACTCTCAATTCACTCAGTTACAGACAGATAAGACAGAAATCGAAAATCTGCTCATCTGCGCTCAGGCCTCGGTCGACGAGAAAGACTCGGTTATGAAGGACTTGCAGGGACATCTCTCTGGGATCGAGGGGCATAATACGATTCTGGAAGGGGAAGTTGTTAAGATGGAGAAGGAACTAGTTGACGTGAAGAACTCTTCTCAACAAACTCTCCAAACGACGATCGAGGATCACGAGCGCCAGCTATCAGACGCTCAGAGCGTGACCAAGTCACTACGCTCTGAGCTTTCTTCATCAGCTACCACCATCCAGCAGCTCCAGGCTTCCCTGGAAACTGCCCGTATTGATGCCCAGGCTAATTCTACATCGTTAGAAGACCATACCTCTCAGCTGCGTCAAGCTCGAGAGCAACATTCCAGCCTTCAAGAGAGAGTCCGTGCGCTAGAAGAAACGAACAAGACACTCGAAGCCGAAAAGGCTGAGCTTATCCGTACGCACTCCGTCGAGGTCGAGGCTGAACGCCGCGCAATCCATAACCTCCGCCGATCCATGGAATCATCCCAGCGCGATACTTCTGTTAAACAGGAACGTTCTTCCCTTCTTGGCCTTGCCAACGAGGAGTTACGTCGGGAGGTTACCAGTCTGAAAGAGCGACGGGATCGTGAGGAAGAAGAGATAAAGAAGGTGCAGAAGGATTTGGAAGTTACCAATGCTACCTTGCGCACTCTAGAAGAGGACAAGCGTGTAGCAATCGAGACTGTGCAAGGCGAGAAGGGCAAGCTCGTCGATGAGATTAGTCGACTACAGCTTCAGTTGGAGGACCTACGAAACCAATTCGCTCGGACCACCGCAGGCCCACAGGCTCAAGGAGAGGAGAAGCTGAAGAATGATCTTCAAAAGGCGCTTGCCACTATCGAAGAGCAGAAGACGGTCATCGGTCGCCTCCAGCAGTCTATTACCGATCGCTCGAAGGAGGACGCTCAGCCCCGACAAATAGTAAACGCTGCAACAAGACCAACGCCGAGTCGTTCGAACTCCCAACGCTCTCGCTCTTCTTCGACTGCTTCTCACTCCCAGCCGTCCAAGGCCAGCTGTTCTGCAAAAACTCCTCTCCGAAACGCATCAAGCAAGAACAGTCTTTCAGCACCCTCTGCATCTTCACCTCTCAAGGCCTCAAGTGCTACTGCCTCTTCGTCTTCCCCCTCACATGAGATGTCGCAAATGTTGAGCGATCACGATCACGCGTTCAAGGCTGGAACGGACTCTGAATCTGAAGGCGATCGTCATCCTGCTGCTCGAAGCCAGGCTAATGACGTTAATCGTCTCAGACAACCAGCTGAAGCAGGGCTGATGTACAGGATGGGCCACGCGGTATTTGGAAGCTTATGGCGGAGGATTTGGGGTTGAGAGACCCTAGTGACAGCCTATCGTCTTACTTTTTTTTTTCCTCCTAACTTTACAATAATTTATCTTCGCACTTCTTCCATCTCTTACTGCAGTTCCTTTTCCTTTCTCTGTTTCTGGTGTTGAGCACCACCTGTATTCTTATTGTACACTCATCTAGAAACGCGAGAAAGACTTTGTTTTCATCTGTTTTTCGCCTTGATACAAGTTTCGTGAATGCCTCGTTGCAGTGCTATTTTTGGTTTACCCTTATTCAGTCCCTGTGCATATCCCATGTCGAAAGCGCTTGTCGCAGCGACATGCTGCATCCACGCAATAATTAAGTTAAAACGCAGCTCATACAAAATAGTCATTGCTTCCCTTCCTCGTCAGTACCTACCATCATGCCCTCCCCGCTCACGCCCTCTACCAATGGAACCAAGAAACGGAAAGTAGTCCCAGAGACCCAGGCTTCGCCGAAAGCACGAAACGGAGTCCGATCGTCATTTGATCGTTCACACAGCCCAACCCCAAATTCGTCCCCGTCAAAGGGTGACAAGATTCGTCGACATACAGTTGGAAGCCTTCGAAGGCTATTTGGAGGCTCACAACACTCGCTTGAGTCAGAGGAAGGCAATGATGATAATGCAAGGTCCGTAGGCTGGTTAATATGTTATCGTCGATTCCACCTGATCATCACTTCGCAGTGTGAAGTCCGGCAGAGCATCATCACCGAACGACCGCCCGAGTGAAGAAGCACCACCCAAATCAACAGTGTCGAGCGAGCACCATTGTCGTGAGCAGGAGCTTGAGCAATCCCTTAATGCGATGAAATTGGAGATGAAGAGGTTGGAGGATAGAGTCAGGTTGTTAGCCGCCGAAAATGATGGCTATCAAAAGGAGATGATCGTTAAACACAAGGAGCTCGAGGACCGGGAAACGACGGTTCTGGTATTGAAGCATGATGTTGAGCTGGAGAAGGAAAAAGTGAAGATTATAGAGGAGGATAAGAATCGACTTGCAAGTAGCCTGGCGATGGAAAGCTCTATCCAAGTGGTCGAGTTACAGGATGCCGAGGAGTTACGGTCGCAAGCCCAAATCCATACATCGCCCTCGTCCGATCCTCCAGCAGTCTCCGATACTGATATGGAACCAGAACTCGAGCCGGAGTCCTTAACACAACCACTACCTGACCACCCCTCGTCTTCCCTGCCGACCTCCAATCCCGAAATTGAGCCCGAGTCATCACCGCGGTCTCTACATCCATCGGCAGAGCTGCCTCCGCTGCCGACCTCTGATACTGAGACTGAACTCAATACAAACCGAGAGGCTCATGCGGAGGAGGGAGAGGAGAAGGAAGAGGATCAAGAGGATCAAGAAGACATTTCCGGGGTCAACGGCATGCTTGATCAAACGGCAAGAGATCTCGCCAACCTCACATCTATGGATAATACGAACAGTACTCTGCGTCAAAGGGTCGACAAATTCAACGATATTCGTTCACAGCTCAAAATGCTGGTCGACGAGTTGAACATGGAAGCCGTACAGCTTCATCGGGAGCTGAATGATCGTGTTGTCTCCAGGTCCCTTCTTTTCTGCTTCAGTCTCATGTTTTTCTTTATGCTAATCTTTCTTTTTGCATATTTTTATGAGCTTCTCTCGATACTTAATGTACATATTCCTATGCGACTGTCAACTATTAGCACGTCGAACATGTATTGAGCGTGTTTGGTTAATATATGATTATTAATGACTACGAGAGAACCACCTGTGGTGATGAGACAGGGATAGCTGCGGCGGATTTTGATACACTCGTGGATCGCGTTGCATATTCCTGAGGGATGCTTCCGCATGAACATCGAGGGATAGGAATACGAAATACAAAACAGACCAGATGTTCGCGAGGACCAGGGCACCTTTTGGGATTAGATACACACTGTGGATATTAGCCTCTTTCACGACATCTATGTTTGATCTTAGTTTCTTGTGTTTTCTGAGAACGGGAAGGAAACCGGATGAACCCGTTGGTGTGACGGTATGACATCGCAAAACTTCAAGCACAAGTGCGTTGACATATTGGATATTATGCCTGCTAGTAAACGATGGTCACGACCACTTGATATCGCACTCCTCCTTCGGAGTGACTCGGATTTCGACACCCTTTAGGAATACTGACGCATAGGATTGTGGTGTTGGCACACCCGTCGCCTTTCGTCGTGCATCATGCGTTTAGTGCAAGGCTGCGAAGGGTAAATTTACCAGTTGCTCCTTCACAGGCCTTTCAACCATCTCTTCGAACGTGGCTTCCCATTCCCGAGCAGTTTTTTGGAACGTAGCTCTGGGAAACCAATCATGAATGGACCTCACTGGTAAATCAGATCGAATCAACGTCGGCAATGTTGTTCAGTATTATAAGGGTGCCGTCTTACGGGAAGGGAACAGGTTTACCAAGAAACCACCAAGAGTCATGGACGAAGCGAACGGTTCGAATACGATATCCGCTGGTTTCACGAGAGGATCATCATTTTCTTTCGGCAGGCTCGAAACGTGTCCAGATATATCTGGGCAGACTACTTCCAGCAGGGGTGCCTACTGCCGCACCACCTTGCATTTTGTTTGTTATATAGGAGCGTCCTCTCGCTCCAGGTTTCTTTGCACTCAATATTTCTTTAGCTTTGTGTAGGAGTGTCCTTGTATTATACTCGATCTCCTCGACTGTCTGGCAAACAAATACACAGGGTGAATACAACTAAATGCTGCCTCGCGAGGCGTTAGTTAGAAGGTGATGACGTCATTTCGAAGGAATCAACATGTGATCAACAATCGAGTTTTATTTTTGGGTGCCGATGATTATCCAACCGTTCTCCCAACTACTCAACCCGGACCTCATGTTGCGTGGCCATCAGAAGGTGACTCTCAATGAAATCACGTCCTATTTCAGACGTGACAAACAGGTTAGAAGCTCAGGAATCTTAAATGACAATAACAAATTCTCCCATCGAGAATGCCGTTTGATCCTAGGCGGCAGCGCAATCTTGGTCCTAATGTTCCACCACCTTCAGGCTGATTCCGTCGGCCAACAAGGACTATCCGCTGTTAAACCGGCACCGATCCATCAGCTCCGAGTCCTGTCGGTGCACACTCACACCCCATTACACGTACCTTCACATACAGGCTCATATGTAGGCCATCAGACCAGCGAGCGAAGTTTCAACAATCGTCATGGATTTTCTCCGTGGTGCTGTCTGGTGTTGATTTGAACGGGCAAGGCGCATGGTATATGTGGTACAAGTCATGTCAGTGGAGCTAGTTCTGCGCTTTGCTCACTCTCTGCGGGTGTAGGGCAATACAGAACAGCGTCTCGTGGCATCCACGCACCACATGTACAGGACTCGTACATCATACTGTAGTGGAATGTCACGATGTGGTAAGCCCTTGCTTTGTCCTATCATTATGACAAAGTCAGGCTCTCACTCGCCTATCACTACAGAAAAGAAGTTATCCTACATGGGGACAAGAATTGCAATTTCGAAATACAAATACAACCTATGTAATGTTCACGACTGACCACGACAAGATGCAAGAGATGTTTAAGGGTTGGAGGGACTCATAATTCCGAAAACGGAAGAAAAAAATTCTGCCCAGCTTTTATTGATGGTCTTGGCCCTTCTCTCCACAACGTCGAAAGGACCCCCGAATATCCCTATAAAGGTCGGATCCGCCTGAGAAAAAGTCATGTCCGAACCGGCCCTTCTGGAGGCCCAGATTTGTCCGAATTTGCGTCCGACCTCTCGCGATTTTTCTCAAATTTGTCTGAAAATCGGATCCGACCTCCAAAAATTCAGAAAAATTCGCAAAAATTCCGTAAAAAATTCCGGATCACGCTACTGTGCTTAATACTACATAGAACATGCTGCAGAACCTATACCTCATCATTCTCTGTATTTTTTTCACCTAATTCATCCACCGCCTTCCGAATTTGGCTCAAACTAGACTGCAGAGACCGAAATAAGTCTTGATCTTGTGGATCAAGCACAAGATCGTGAAGATTCTTCCCATCTTTCTTCAGGGGTTTTACCAGAAGCATGAGGAAGTTTCGCGGCGACAGAAAGCCAAACTGAGGAATACTCAGAAAAGCTGTTCTTTGAGTAGCTGAAGTAAAGCGGCCACCAAATGTGTACTCGAAAATCTCGAAAGCAATGTTTGAAAGAGCCGAAATATTGGGGACACCTTTGGGATCAGTGACAAGTGCATGGGGAGAGTTTTTTCCTGCTTTCTTTGAGTAGAAAAAGAGGACTACATGAAATACATTAGCCATTATACTGAATGTGTTCAAAGACTCACCTTTCCCTATGTGAATACTATCTCTAAAAAGAATGAAACAGTAATCACCATTCTTGAGCCAACAACTGGTCGAAATTCTACCATCTGCAAGAAAAGACCACAATGGGAGAATATGCTGCCGGAAAATCTCCTGACGGCGCTTTGCAGCCTAATAGTTGAAAAGTAATGTGAATCATTGTTGTGCACAGTACCTCCAACCAGCACAAATACATACTTTTCCAGCAATCGTTGATGCAACCATAGCTGCATTTTGTGAATTACCTCCTTGCTGAGTATTGGTATTGGGTGTATATCCAGGGTTTCCAGTCCATCGAGCCCTTCGATTGTTGCCACTTGTTGCATTAAGATGAGTGTTGTCCTTGACAATTTGATGAAACTCGCGAATGAGCTTTACTCGATCTGTATTCTTCAATGTTGACTGCTGACTCAATTCTGAGGAGTCTCAGACACATGCACAATATTTTGCATAATCAGGCTGATGGTCATGTCAAAGCTTGCACAACATGCTAAAGTCAAGGTTGCTGAGGTCAATGTTGCCCTTTCCAATGGGGTGGCTTAGATTATTGTCACTGAGTTGTATGTTGGGTAAATATGGCTGGAAGTGTGCTGTGAAAGCCGTAATTTCACTGCGTTCCTCTGAGACAAAAGATCTATCATCTTCGACTGTGAAAGAATGACTAAACTCATATCTGAGAAAATAATCAGTCCTGACTAGTCTGGACATATTCTAAATTGGGCATATACATTCGGGATATCTTGAGTGGCAAGAGCTACCATTGCATAAGTCAGATTGAGGATCCTTCCCTGCTCTTTCCAACTGAGCTGTAAATTGTTGGTGTGATTGGTGAGGAAAAGAAGTTGAGAAGCCTCAAAGTTCTCTTGTGTAGGATCATCAGAATCAGAGCACCAGCTGCTGATGGTGGGCAATTCAATGTCAAGGGGATTTGGTAGCATATGCAAAAGTGTGAGTCAAGCAATGTTGACTCCCACAAGGAAAAAAAGATTCCAAACATCCTCCATGGCCTGGCAAGCAATATAATCAATATGAGATGATAGAGAAAACTTGGAGAGGTTGGTGAGATCAAGTCCTGCCATGTGAAAATAGGTATGAGTGTATCCGGTGGCAGGAAGTCTTGAATTCACAGCTGTTTGAGCCATGCGCAAGTTTTCCTGACGAATCTTGATATGAAGTTTTGGTGCCATATGAAGGAAATCGAGATATGAGAAGTCAGGGACAATTTGATGGGCAGATCCAAATACATGTTCACAAGCTTCAGTTAAATGAAGCCATGGCATCAGTGGTTCAGTACCATAAAGAGTGTTGCAAAACACAAAGAGAAGCCTGATGTACCCTTCAACAATAGTTTTGGTAATATCAAGTACATCGTGGGAAATAATATACATGGAGAGCAGATAGTCCATGGTTGATAGAAATAAAAGCCAAGTATCAATGAAGTAGTAGAGTTGAAGAAGAGCTAATAGATGCTCTTCATGATCCATTATCTGATTCTGGTATGCATCAATAGCTTTACCAACTACAAACAAGATCAGAAGGTCACCCATCCTTCTTTTACAATTTTTTTTCTGAGATGCAAATTCGAAAAAGTTGGCCAAAAAGAGTCAAGTAGTGGCATTATTATCTTGATGATCTAGATGCTCAACATCATGTTTGTACAAAGGACTGTTGGGTTCATGGAAAAGGTCGAGAATATGGCAGTAGCCAGTAACTGAATCTCCAATTGTCAAGAGACAGATGCCTGAGAAGAGGTTATTTTGGAACATCTTGAGTGCATGTTTTGAGTCCTGAACCATTACCACAGGTTGACCTTCAATTATTGGAATCTGGACAGCAATATCTCCAAGACTATCCTGGCCATCAATTAGATTCTTGATAACAGTGCAGGGAAGGTGGGATGTGGCTGTTTCAACAATGATCTGTTTAACATTGCATTCAACCTTGGTGCTATTGCAAGCACAGGAAACAATTTTGACTTTGTGTCAGATAAGATCTCAGATCACCAGCAGAGAATATCTGGCAAGATCTTGTACATTAAGACTGTTGGGAATAGGAAGGGCAGCAATCACAAGGGGTGCTGTGTGGAGTTGAGATATCATGATTGTCCAAAGTCATAGCTATTGTATTGGGAAATATAAGTACTTACTCACTGCAATTAGGCTCTAGTTATTACTACTCACTTTAGTCGCCTGCTTTCTCTCATTTTTCTCAAGCATGTTCTGTAGATCCTCAGGGTCTAAAACTCAAATAGGGCCATCTACACTACCAAGAAGAAAATATGAGCTTTCCTCATTATTCCAATAGAGGTGAAAGGTGCTGTGCAGCTTTATATTATCACATGCCAGGCAAACCAGACCAGAGTAATCCAAGCTGTAGAGGTGCTCTGCAACACAAATAAAGACCTGGTCATTGATTTCTATAGAGAACTGGGGCTCACAAGAATTTTTCTGTTGAATAGAACAAGTGGTACAGGCTGGAAGATGCTCTCAGAGGGCTTTATAACCTGCCATGCTATACATTCAGAGGATCTGGCATAGCTCATCCCATGATGGCAAGTACTTGAAATTCTGCAAACCGACTCCTCTTGCCTTGCAATCCTGATATTGATACATGACCT
Source organism: Leucoagaricus sp. SymC.cos (assembly GCA_001563735.1). NCBI lineage: Eukaryota > Fungi > Basidiomycota > Agaricomycetes > Agaricales > Agaricaceae > Leucoagaricus > Leucoagaricus sp. SymC.cos. The sequence goes on from KQ962943.1 coordinate 38,153, forward strand.
CTAGAAGCCCTCCAAATACTTCATTATCATATTCTCCTTCTATTGCTCCTTGTGCATACTTGATATAAGGATGATCCTAGTAACAATAAGTTAGATCATGTCACTTATGTATATTCATATGTATCTGTTACATACCACATTTTCAACAATTTCTTTGACTCCCAGATTTTTAATATACATTTCACCAACCACCTCATTACGATTTTTCTTGTTTACATACTTGAGATCCTCAGGCTTGGGTTCAGGTTTACGGAGTGCGGTTTTGAAAACTTTTAGATCAAGCAATGCTAGGCATCCACTGCAGGTCTTTGGCTTGTCACGAGTAATGGAATATATCCAAAGCTTGTACAACTTCAAATAGATGTGCTCCCACTTATGGTCATAAGACCAGGTGTGGGAAGCATGCTGTAAGTCACTGACAGTGCACTTCTCCTCCTTTGTCAAGTCTCCATATATCTTCCCATACTCCTCTTCTGTAATCTTTCACTCATCCCTCCCTCCTCCACTCATTCCTGCAGCCTGCTGAAGAAGAATGATGATATGCCAGTCATGTTTGACAGAGAGACCAGCACATGGGACCCTGTCAGTGTTTATTGTATCTTTGGATTGAGTTGATTGTGACACTGCTGGTGTGGAAAGCAAAGTGGGTATAGAGGAGGATGGAACTGTTGACTTCAGTATCGACTTGGTGAGAGTGAAGCTAAGAGACTCCAGAGTGGGTATGTTCTTCATGATCACCTTTCATTTCTCTTCCTTTCTCAATGCTGTACATTCTGTCCTGCAGTGGCTTTGCCATTGCATACTATCTATCACTCCCTTCAGTTTAACATACTTGTCACATTGACTATAGTAAGCCCATATAACATCCTTGTGATCAATTTTTCCTCTTGGATCCTCTTCCAAGATAACTCGTTCCCATTCATCAAGCTCTTTGGTGCTGAACTTGAGCTTCCCTATGAGGTAATCCTTCAATTGCTTTCATCTAGACTTGGCAGATTTACTTTTTCCTTCTCCTACAGGTATAAACTTTTTCTTCTTCAGTGGAGTCATTTGAAGATCATCAGATTCAGACTCATCATCATCATGACTAGCAGGGTTTTTCCATTTAACAGGTGTGTGCAATATATGCTGGCTTTCAGTTACAAGCTTGACATCCTTCAGCTCTATTATATCACCCCCTTCATCAACTTGAATATTACTGATTCCAACCTCAACCATTTCCCTGGTCATCAGCTGAGTTTTGCTTTCCAGATCCTGCTTAACACTGCTGTCATCCTGTCCTTCACTCACTCCCTCAATCATTTGAGCTTCCACAAACAATATAGATGGGCAGACCTCCAGGTTGGTTGGGCTATAGGCTGGTGCATGAACATTTGCTGCGATAGTGTGAAATAGCAAGAGTCGATGAAGATTAATACTTGTTGACAGAGAGTCCTTCCATAATAGCATGCCAACAACCTGATGTTGAAGTACATTCATTGTAAACATTCCACAGTTGAAAGAATTGGTTTGTCAAGAACAGGGAAGTGTTTTTCCAACATATATGAATCATCTGTTGACATTCAATTGCAGCCATGAGAATAGGGCATGGAAGACTTCATCTAGTGGACTGATATTAAGGAAATCCCCTTGTGACAGCTTGTAAGCTGTTGTTCCATTGTTTGATATCAGTGAAAATACTTACCATATCCAATTTTGTGCTCAATGAAGTTTACAAAACCCATAATCTAGTGGAACCCATGAATGTTGATTGGAAAGAAGAGTTTTTTGATGTCCTTCCTCCTCATGAGTTTTGATACATGCTTCAGCACATCCGCATTGTCAAAATTGCAACTGTCCCATGCACACTCCTCAAGGCATGATGTGAAAAACAAGCCAGTGACAAATACTCCATCTCTTTGCATCTCTTTCTGCATCTTTTTGACTATGGTGCTGAAATTCTTGTCGGTGAGCCACTTTTCACCAAGGATAGTCATGCAAGTGGACATTGACATGCTACCTCATTGATACACCAGTATAGCATCCCATTTGATTGAGTCCAGTATCTCAAGAGCACCTTTTGCCAAGCTCAACACTTCAGCCCCACCTCTTCCAGTGGCCATCTGTTCCACCCACTGATAACTCTCTGTCCAAGCTTCCTGCTGCCACAATTTTTGAGCAGCTTGGTTCCAAAATGGTACTATCTAGAGCAGCATTCGACCCCTCCCCTTGTTGAAGTGAAAGTCAGCAATTGACTTGGCACCATCAAGCCAGGCCTGAGGTAATTGTTCTGTTAGCTGTGCGAGGAAATTTAGTGGAGGTATCAGGTGGCTTTGAAGAAGGTGAGGATTACTATCCACCTCTCCATTCAAAAACCATTTCTCAATCTCAACCTGAACCTTTCTACCAGATTGCTTTGGGAGTAGTAAGCACAAGAAGCCTTGGACAGGCATGTTCTTGTTAGGGGTGACAAAAGCCTAGAACTCAGATGGGATTTCAATAGCCATGTTGTATGCATGTCATACAAAACCAGAGAGGTCTGAGTTGTAGGTCTTTCTGAGTGCAATCCAGTTGAGAGGATTAAATTGGCCAGTGGTCTTTGGATCATTGTCATCACTGAGTTCTAGACATGTTGACATTGTTGGAATGTGTGGAGTGGAGGTCTTATTAAAAAAAGACATGATCATTATTTTTCAATCACTTATTACATTTGATATACTTTCATGTACATCCAATCTCCTTCCCAGACACCCTGCATAAGTGGGGACAAACAAAGAACCAAGATGTTACAGTGAGTGTCGGTGACATGTCACATATATTGAGAGAAAGTGAGACAAGTGGTCAGTGATGGCCACTCGACCTTTGTCACCAGATGCTTGCTGTATAAGCAAAACTTTTGTTGTTGAGTTCTATTTTGCCATAGGCACATGCTCACACAGAGCATCTGGGAAGAAGACTGATATACATTTAGTGATACTGAATATATAATCATCATCCTTACAAGCCATTATATAGTCTGAATTGGAGTGTGTATGTCTGAGGTTCAAACTCGGACACTTTCAACTACCTAAGGCTCAATCAAAAATAGATTTCCAACCTGGCCATTTTGTCCATACTTACCCCCAACCTTTTGCCTTGACATCACTTTTGTCCATCCAGAGATCCATCCTCAGGATCACCTAGACCATTTTTGTCCAAATTTTCCTCCAACCTGATGGCTGAAAAACAGCATTTTTGTCTGAACCAGCATCTGACCTATATAGGGATATTCAGGGGTCCTACGTCAAATTATTGGATGACAATATACTAGGGGTGATTACATGCAATATATGCTTCTGTTTCAGATGTGATTTTTGGGTAAGCGGCAAGGGGACTAATATTACTTACATAGGGACTGATAGCTGTTAGGGACACTGTCAAGCGATAGCAACAAGAATGGTACGAATTCCACTTTGTGCTGTGATGGTCACCTAAAAAGGAACAGCTGTGCCTCACTAACTGACCTGTTCTGGGATCACCACAAGATCATGGTAGAAAGTTGTAGACATAGCAGCAGAAGATGGTGATCATGTCAGTTTTGGAAATATGGTGCTGCAATAGCAGATGGTTTTTTTTTGCCCTTCTTCTTAATTGACAAATATTCAGTTGATTTTCCTGAGCCATGCTATGAGGAATGTGGAATTACACAAAGAACAACAGGCCTTTTCAAATTTCCCTTTATTAGGTGCTGAACTAATAATAGTCATGTAAGATAGGTCCTAGGTATAAAACTCTGCTCGACAGCCATTGATTCTCCATTGTCTTTCTTTCCTTCTCCCAGTCTTCCCCCCAGTCTGTCTGCTAGCTTGCTTTCCTCATATGTCAACTCTTGCTCTGCTGTGAGGATGATTATCAAGATTTGTGTATGAATGTCAAAATAGCTCAAGACATGGTGTGGGAGTTATCAAGTGCTAATACTAGGCCAGCAAGATATGCGGCCATCTGCTTATTGAGATAGCTTGCAGCCTAGTCATGAAGTGATCTGGTAGGTCTCTCAACTAGTTCATAGGTATTGAGAGTGGCCACTGATCTTATCCCTCCCTCACCACATTCATTCTCACCACTGACCCCATCTACTGTTGTCACCATTACCTCATCTTGATGCTGGGTCTTTGTCTTCCCCACACCCCTGTCTATGTTTCTCCTGTTTCTCAAGTTATTTGTGTAAGTGAACAATACCAAAATTGTGTTTGATGTCACAGTTGCTGATACAACATACATAGGTTTGGGTCCCAGTTGTATTACTAATAAATGAATGTCACAAGAATAGCAGGATTGTATTAAGCTAAGATGTCAAGATGCGAGGTCTCGAGTAATTTTTTCTGTATTACCTCAAGATGATGCAAGACTCTAGACCCATGGACTCTGCTTCCCTCTCTTTCTCTCTGTCTTGAGATACTGCTACAAGGTTGGCAGTAGAACTGTGCACTCTGTGTTTATATCATCAAACATCAAGTGGATTTAAGCCAAACAGATCTCAAGATACCCTGAAGTCATTCAAGTCTCATTTTCCAACATGAAGCATTCTGATGCAAGGTATGTTTTCCTGGAGAAGGATTGTCTGGCAACAGATAATCCTCATGCTCCCTTGTTATTGGGCCCCAGGCTCAAGCTTTCTCAGATTAGCTCTCTTTATGAGGGATAATTCTGATTAAGTGACCAAAGCATGTTAAACATTGCTATAGCCTTAGATCATGTTGTACACCAGCTTGCACCCAAACCCGTTTTTTTTTAATTCTAAGTTAATATGACTAGTGTTGTGTCATTTCTTGAGCCTAAATTTAGTGAAAGCAGCCTGGTTTGCCAGTCCATCTGCTGGCACATTTATGCCAAATGATAACAAACAAATCTAATCATGCTTCTGATGATTGATTGAGTTAGAAGTTCTAGTGTCCCTACTCAACTCATTGTTCTGCATGAGTTTTCTAGAATTACACCTGTAAATGACCTGACTACCTATGAGAAGTCTTTTCTCCCAGTCAATTCAATTTGTAACAAGAAGTTCATCCTTCTATGCATATGGGGACATTGTGGTGCCTGCATGAGTGCTAGTGGAGAAGAATGTTCATCTGATAGTTTAGACAATAATGACTAGATATCCATCTCTAGTATCTGCATGACAGCCCTGGCTGCTGTTACTCATGCACAAAGAAGAGGCTATCCTGTTAATGCCACTTGGTTATCATTGTCTTTCTCAGGCTTTTAACTCTGTATACTCCATATCAGTTTTGGTTTCAGCTTAAGACAAAATCATTATATACATCTTGACTTGGCACAACTCTCTTTGCTGCTGTGAGACATTGAGTTAATTTAGTCTGGCTGATGAAGTTAGCTGAATAAGATACATTCCTCTCCTACAGCTTTCAAGATGATTCTCCATGTAGGAACTCTAGTTGCCTTGGCTTCTATTGGCCTGTCTGCCATGTGTGACAATATTGCAAATATACCTGGTATTGAATAGAACTTTATTATTGTGGAAAATACATCTCTTTC
>KQ962943.1:52087-63710 GCA_001563735.1 Leucoagaricus sp. SymC.cos
AATTTATTACATGGTGCTCAATTGCAGTCTGTGCCTAACTAAATACAAACACTAGCTAGGAACAATCCAAAACAAGAAAAGAAGAAAATACTACTCAAGATGAGCATTTCTGTAAAACTATAGGAGGCACAATGACAACTACAGTACTATTACACGAGAGGAGAAGAGACATTATAGTCAAGCTTGAATGAACTTACTGGCAAACCAAAACATGGGTGTCCCGATGCACACAGAAGTGATAGAGATGGATGAAGTGACACAGAGACATCGTAATGCAACCCAGCATGTCGTATAGAGGTAGCAGGTAACTGTTTAGGAGATGGTGACAAGGAGACACTTAAGCAAAGCCTAGCTCATCGTTGTATGGTGTGAGGAGGATTATGGAGCAGAGCATTAGAGTTAAATGCAAATGCTTGAGGATTGTATTCAAGGAAGTCGATGAACTCCTTGAATGTGGATATGGGCTTGTCTTCTCAAACATATAGAGGACAAGTGAGGATGATGTGTTCACGGGATTTCATCCAAAAACCACATCGGCAATTGGTAGATTCTTTAGGAAAGAATTGGGAACAATAAGTCCTGATAGGAGCATGATTGGTTATAGCATGTATAGCGTGTGTGACAATGTTGAAATTGGTGATAGGTGTGTCACTAGCATCAATGGAATAGGAGGCATGTAATTCTCGGAGCCAAGATCCACTGTTGTGATATTGAGGCAATATGACATCACCTTGGAAATGTTTACTGCACAACATGAGGAAGGAGTGTCCTCAATATTGTGTGTTGGTAGAGAATGTGTGTTGCCATTCTTTGAGACAGGAGTCGGTAGCTTTCTTTCAAAGGTATGACATGGAGATGCTTGGGCGCAACCCAGCATGTCAATGATTAAGCTTGACAGTCAAGTGAACTTTTCGTAGGAGGCAACACGCCCGACCAGGTTTGTCAGGAGTCTCAACAACCGTTCGGTCGCCTTGCAGCGAGGTCACATCCTTGGCAGTAGTAGCTCTGTCAGTAAGTATTGGATTGATATCCGTCAGCTCTAGTACTGTGGTCTTGAGCTTACATCATATTTTCAGATGGCTTCGGGGTTCTTCTTCTGATTACGATCGATTTGCAGCTACCACTGGAGACAAAGGATGGAGCTGGGACAACATCCAGCAGTACCTCAGAAAGGTAGTACTCTTACGGCATTTCTGATTGCTTGATTTATTAACTCGGACTCTCCGAAGCATGAGAAATTCGAGGATCCAGTCGACAATCACAACACTACTGGCCAATACGATCCACTCATGCACAGTACCGCTGGAAGGGTTCCTGTAACTCTACCTGGCTTCTCTCATCCTTTGGTTGATTCTCTTGCCCTTCGAGCGAGTGAAGAATTGGGTGGAGATTTCAAGTACAATGTGGATATGAACTCCAGTACTCCTCTCGGTCTAGGTCCGTTGGTGATTATCATATAGAACGAGCTCAAACAATTTGAACATGAACAGGTTGGTTGCAGTTGACAATAGGGTATGATGGGACGAGAAGCAGCGCTGCCGAAACATACTTGGATGACGAAACCATGTCTCGCGACAACTTGCATGCTGTCACTGATACCCGTGTTACTCGTGTTCTCAAAATTAATGGCACGGAAGGCTTGACCATTCGTATGGTTGAAGTTCGCAATTCGGAATTGGTAGAACCTGTGCTCTTGACGGCTTCAAAGGAAGTCGTCTTGTCAGCGGGATCAATAGGAACTCCACTCATCCTCATACACTCCGTGATTGCTGATGCAGACAGTTTAGCTGAGCTTGGTGTCACGCCAATGTTGAATAATACCAGCGTTGGAAAAAATTTAACAGACCACCTGGCATTTGGAGTCATGTTCGGCCTTGCGCCAGGTTCTCTTGATCTCGGGCCTTGGGCGAAGTAAGCACTCGATTTTTTTGATCAATCCTTACTTTCATTGACTCAACTTGCAGCTTGGACACCGACCCAGCCCTACAAGCTAAGGTGTTGAATATTCGGAACACAAACAGGACCGGTCCTTACGTCCAACCAACACCAACCGATCATCTTGCTTGGATTCGCTTGTCAAGCAACATCACCGATACGCTCGGTGATCCCTCCTCCAGCCCAAATTCTGCCCATGTTGAGTTTATCGTCAGCGTAGGTACTGTAAACCTCTGCCTTATGCACCGGCAGAAATAATTTGTTCATAGGCTACTCCTGATGCCTATGTTGTGGTCGTTGTTTTAGTCAGCCCTGCTTCCCGTAAGTACACGAGCATGATATTCTTTGGTGGTGGCTCAGATTTTGACCATCGTTCCTTCTGTCAGGAGGTATGGTGACAATCACCCTTTTGGTCAGCCCGTGATTAATCAGGGGTGCTATGCCAAAAATCTCGACCTCCTTACTGCTCATGAAGGCTTCAAAAGTGCTATAAATTGGACTAGAGCCCCTGTCTTTGATAACATCATCACAGGCCTTGTAGGACCTTTTGCTAATGCTTCAACAGAGGCGGAGATCAACAACATAATCAGGAATATAACATAATCAGGAATATGACATTATCTGGATTACATCCTACCAGAGCGGCTTCTATGTCTCCAAAGGGAGCTGACTGGGGGGTTGTCGATCCTGATTTGTCTGTCGAACATATTACAGGGTTGAGAATTGTCGACGCGTCGGTCATGGTGGGTTCACCTGATCTCTCTGACCGTTTTAGATATTCTGACGAGTTTCCAGCCCTCTATACCTTGTGCGCATATTCAAGTCGCGACCTACGTCATTACTGAAAGAGGGGCAGAAATTATCCGTAATGTCTCCGGAACTTTTCCCCAAGATTGACCAGATAGAATGCTAACCACTGTCTTCGGGCCTAATGTGCTTCGATGAGCGGAGACGTAGGTCTATGCTTCTATGTTAGCCTCATGCACACAACTGACGCCACCCGGGCATCGTTCTATTATAACTAACCGACACGAGGCTGTATTCCAAGAGTTGATACACAGATGGTTTCAAATATCGCCCAAGATCAAATCAAGTGCTTTCTGGGATCGAACTTTAATCGTGCATTGGAAGGCGGTCGGATGGCTGTAACCGCGGTCAGTACACCTACAGGCTTAGACAAGACTGTCAAAGTACCTGATCGTGCCTGTCGTTTGATCTACAACTGGTTCAATGATTCGTCCGTCTTCAACGTATTTCGAAATGTCGAACACAGCCAAAGTCATCGCACAAGAAATGAATATGGAAGCTTCAGCCATGACGCGTCCTAAGTTATCACAGAAGACAAAGGCATAATTGTCAGAAAATTTGTGATGATGGCTATCAACATTGGCATCTGGGGCTCACCTGGACAGATCCTGATTCGAAGTGAATAAATATAAAAAGGGATAAGCGGAGGGCTCACCTTCTCCCGAAACCGAAACACATTTTCCGAGGATCGCACTGTGGATTGGGTCCAAGGAAGCGTTTAGGATTAAAAACTAATGGATCATCATAGAGTTTTGGATCGCGCTGCATTTGCCTTCCAAAGTAATATTGTTAAGAGGCGTGACTCCAAAACTCAATAGGAGATCTCACGAACCAGATATTCGTGATTACCAGAGCGCCTTTGGGTATTAGATATCCGTTGTGAATATTATCTTCTTTGACGACGTGGGGGACACCTATATCTAATATTAGCTTCTCCGTAGCATTTTAAAATGAATAAAATTTAACACACTTGTCGGTACTACGGCATGCCATCGCAAAACCTCAAGTACGAGGGCATTGATATAAGGGAGATCTTCTCTATCGGCGAAGGACGGCAGTCGATCTGATCCTATAACAGCGCCAATTTCAGCTTGAGCAGCAGCGGCCACCTCAGGATAAAGGGCCATGGCTTTAAAAAAAGCGTAAAGGGATGAGACAGTCTAAGAAAAAGAAGTGAAGATGACTGATCATGGACTAGCATCGGGTAGAATGGCTCACTGTGTCTGAACCACCTCCATACATAGAAGCTGCGGACCACTTTATATTGTACTCTTTCTCCGGAGTCAACTCAGGGTCTGCGAGTAGACTTGCCGTATATGATTGTGGTGCTATTCCTGTAGCCTGCAGGAAGTTCATCGTTGAATATTTCATGTTCGGGAACAAGAGCGTTATGATTTTACCATTTGATCTTTCACAAATCGATGAGGCTTTTCTACGAACTCCTCTCGCGTGGCCTCCCATTCTCGTGCGACCTTCTTGAATTTAGCTCCAGGGAACCACTCAGGTATATATCTCACTGAAAAGAACAAGTTCAGCGTTAAATCAAGCTTGCATATTTTTGCGAATATACCAAGATGTGCTCACAGAGAGGGAAGAGGTTGACTGCGAAACCACCCGGAGCCGTGGACAATGAAAACTGCCCAAGGGCAGTGTCCGCGAGTTCTACGAGAGGATCGTCACTCTCTTTGACTTCATATCCATGGGAGATATGGAGGATGATTGCGCCGGAGGTGCTGCAACGAACGTTCAAAGAACTGCTTCGTAGCCAGACTAAGATTTCCATACAAGACTTACTGACGAATATGCTTGGCGAGATATTGTGGTGAAGAGACGAGACGCTTGAGGAATTTATGTGTCTCAGCTTCTTCGACGGAGTGGAATGTCGACATCGAGGTGCTATTGCCGATTGTATGATAGAAAAGCCTACGATAGCTTCGAAGGCGTTCTCCATAGGGAAGCAAGGCCATTGCATTCTTCCATCCAATCAGTTCTCCGCCCATTGTCACGATAGGCCGCTCGGAATAGATGGATCCCTTTTTCTCAAGCATGTCGACAGCGATCTGGACAGAATTCACGATGATAAAGCGCTTGCCGAGGATAGATACAGAAACCAAATCCCCTGAATTTCTGTGAACGGGTAAAGAATATCATAACAGATGGAAACATACCATATTTCTCCCCCCAATCTGCAAAAGCGAGCCATTCTTTTTCTTTTGGCATATTCAAAAGGTTCCCAATCAATGGCAACCTCCCGGGACCTGGAGGCAGATGTGCACCGCGTTTACGAAGATAGAGGCGTCGAGCGATAAGGAGAGTGACAAGTCCAAGACCAAAGTCGACGATGGCAATGATTCCTATCATTTCAGAAAGGATTGCAGAATGATAGGACCGTAGTCGAGAGAAGGATGTCAAGACAAGGTTGACAACTTGATGCGAGAGATATAAGCAGCCTACAGGTAGATTCCCACTCCCTTGACATGGGTGGAAGGACATTCGACATTTCCAAATTCCCATGACAGAAAATAGCTACCGGCGAACGGAATGACGCGGTAGGAAATAGGATCTTTGAGACTTCGACACAGCGCTACAACTACGGCAAATCTACCTCACGCTTTTGGCCCTTTCAACGTTTCATGTCTAAGGTCACACTCGGCCAGGGGTGGCAAAGTGTCATGGGACTCACCTTGGACTCACCCCCATCGCCGGACAACGGTTTGAAACCGTTCGCCAAATTTTGCTCCCACGGGAACAGGCCCCTCGCCTCCCAAGGTCTTCGGAACATTGGCAAAACCGGAACGGAATAGATTTTCCACGGTCTTTGGGCTTGGCTCTGTGCCTCTGTCATGTCCGACTCATCGATGGGCATAACGATTAGGAACTTCGGCGCTTGGAGCAGCAAAAATGTACGGTATACCTGTTGATCGTCATATGCTAGGCATAACGCGGATACGTAGGCGCCGAACGAGGAGAATGTGCAACAGCGGACTTCCCTTACGTCCAAGGAGAACAGGTTTGAAAGGGCAGTCCCATTACATTCGTCGAGAAGAATGGTTGACTCCCAGTAAAAAAAACTTGGGTAAAGCTTGTAGATGATGTGGATGTGTCCGAGTTTGAACTTCATGACAAGTGAGCGCGTAAACACAAGTCATGTTATTAGGAAAACATTGTACAAGAACAAGATATGGTTGCCGAGTCGAGTCCCGCATGCCACGTGGGTTACCAGTTGTTTGGATAATATTTACTTTGCCATGTCATCGAATATGTCTATGTATGCGACGACGATAACTGAGATGAGAGGACAAGGTCTTGACCTATAGAGCTCATGGCTGCTACAAGTTGATAAATACTGTAGTATTTTGGTTCCATACGAAAGCTTCTAAAGCCATGATCTGTTGGAGATACTTGAAGAAAAAAGCATATTCATCATCTTATCTTATCTTGATGTCACACTATGTCACAATTTTGTCCACACGCTTCAATACTGGACCCGTGAACTTTTCTCTCAAACATGAATGTACGACGCGACAAACGTCCCCATGATGTCTTAAGGGAAATCAAAATTACCTACGAAGGTTTGGCCCGGGTTGATGGTTCAGCAAGATTCAGTCATGGTGAGGCATTGTTGCTTCTCCCGAGCCCAATTTAACCATGAGCACAAGGTGATATAGCATCCCTGGCCTCAGCGTCTGGACCCATCGAGGTCAGACTCGCTGCAGAACAGGCCTCACAGGCGACCTTTGAGGTCATTAGCCGTCCACTTTCCAACGTACCCGCGACGGAGGCGAAAACGCTTGCATCAGCCATTCGATCCGCTCTTCTACCATCCCTTGTCCTAAATAAACATCCCCGAACGCTAATTCAGGTCGTGGTGCAAGCATTAGTCTCCCTTCGTACTCAATGGAAAGACCCTCTCGTTGCTTCAATGATTAATGCTAGCTCCTTGGCTCTCCTTAACACCGGTTCGGTCCCCATGCGCGGCGTTGTTTGTGCCGTTGCAATCGGCCGTTTGCCTGGAACTGGACTTTTGATTGATCCCTCTGTGGAAGAATGTACAGACCTTGATGCTGGTGGTTGTTTCGCGTTTATCTTCGCAGAGGGCGTAGGAACTCGCGTAGAGAGCGTTTGGACGAGTTGGAGGTCAAAGTCCGGCTTTTTCGATGAAAGCAATTTTGTCCAAGCAAGGACCCTTGCCAAGGATGCAGCACAGATCGTGTATAACGCGATGAAGATGAGTGTGTCATGGATGGGCACCGCAGAGTCATTCGAGCTTGTATCTCCCGCAGCCATCAGATCATCCACTGAAAAGAAGGAAGAACACCGAGACGACGATGGTAGAATGGGAATTTGGTGAGTCTGTTTTCCCTGGTTCCATCTTTCCTCTTTCAGTACAATGGTTATTAACACCCTATGTCTGTCAATACTACAGAAGTGTAATCGGCAACTATAGTCATGTTACCGGTGACTCGTTGAAAACAGGGCGGATGTTTTGCCGTAACCCCCGACTCTATCGATCTCTCATCCCGCGCCACTTACTCTTTTTCTTTTTCGCTGCCTTGTAAGCCTTTTCCCCTGGCTCGCGAGAGGCCCTTCCATACCATATATTGGTGCTGAATCAAAACCTTAACGCAATGCATCCACAATAGTTGTGCATTTCCAAAATGATGCCCTCGATGCTCTAGAAACCGAGCCGAACGCAGTCGTACCGCCCGCCTCATTCATTTGAATATTCGTTCTTTATGGCTTATCCAAATATGTTTATATGACCCTCTGTCTTCAATATCATCACTCCGTTCTGGTCTAACCCGAAGGTGCATGATCAGGCTTGGTATCTTGTTGGCATGGCTCAGCGGTGTATTTAACGATCGCCTCAGAGTGCTTCAAGGGTCCACTGAGTCCCCTTCTCCTCGATTAATTTCCCCTGTTTTTCTGACCACCTTACCACCTCGAAGTCAGCAGAATTGAGCTTACACAAGCCGTCGGTATGATATCACGAGCAGCAGCCTTTCTTCTTGTTCAGTTTCTGTCTATTCGGTGTGTTTTGTGTGTGTATGATTATGTGATCATAGGTGGAGGCAATGGGTGAGTGCTGTTGGTTGGAACGACGGGATGACGCTGAGCAGTTGAATTGGTCAGGGGGCTCGTCGTTGCAAGTCGTTTGTCTGAGGACCCAGATGTCAACGTACTGGTGCTCGAAGCTGGCGCAGAGGTCGAGAATTTGCGCGAGGTAAGCTCATTGAAATAATCTACTTGTGCGTAGGGGGTCTGACACTTTGTACCTCAACTTTGCAGGTTTACATCCCCGGGATGATTGGCGCTGGACAAGCCTTTACCTCGCTGAACTGGGCTTATCAGACCGTCCCGCAGGACAACATGAACAGAAGAAACATGGTTGTTTTTGCTGGAAAGGCCCTCGGAGGAAGTACTATCAGTACGTCTTTTTCGATTTGATTTCTTCTCTCAATTTCTAATTCCTCGAGTTCAGTCAACAGCATGATCATGGTGAGCATATGGGCTTATGGGCATCAAATAAATGCTCAGGCACGATCATCCCTTTCCCATTAGACTCGAGCGACTCGGGCCCAGTACGATGCTATCGGCGCAATCAACAACTCAACTTCATGGACGTGGGATGAACTTTTACCATCTTTCAAACGATCGGAGGTCTTCACTCCACCGGATCCGAGTCAGACGGCCCACGGAGCGAGTTACGACAAATCCGTTCGTGGGTCGCCATTTTCCACCCATCCTAATCACGGCCAAGTGAAAGTTGGTTTCCCAAACTTTTTCTTTCCCCAAAGTGAGATGTTCGCCAAGGCCTTGATCGACAAGGACCACGGAGGCCTCGGGTTCCAAAGGGCACTTGATTTGTGTGATGGAGATATACGAGGCCGTGTTGGCGTTTCTAGCGATTCGTTAGATGTCGCGAACAACGCGCGATGCTCTGCTGTTTGTGGATATGTCACACCCTTCGTCAATCAGCGACCAAATTTGCAGATCATCACACATGCGATGGTATCGAAAATTGAATGGGCCAACGAGATGACGATGGATGGTCAATTGGTTGCGAGACGAGTCGAGTACTATCTGGATGGAGAAGATGCACCCAGGTACGCTGACGTCAATGCTGATTCCGGCGGAGAAGTTGTACTGGCGGCCGGGACGATTGGAACTCCAAAGGTGATGGAGTTGTCAGGTGTTGGAAACTCAAGGTAAAATCCTGTTGTTTGTTGGCAATTTCACTCTGGTGCTTACGCAGGTTTTACAGTTTGCTGAAGAGCGTTGGGGTGGACGTGAAGCTAGATTTGCCCAGCGTCGGCGAGAATTTCGGTGGTACGTCTGATTAAATGCGTGTTCTCCTCCCTTCGGACGCTCATAAGTGCAGACCACATCCACACTTGGACGAGTGCTCTGACGAACGCCTCGTAAGTCTCGATAACTTCTCCTCTCGCCCACATTCAAGACATGTTCACCAGGATTACCAAGGACGTGCTTAGATCCAATGAATCTTTCAGAAAGGAACAGGTAACGCTCTGGGAAGAAAGTCGGACTGGATTGTATTCTGCAGCTCCACGGACCATCGGCCTCGCAGCTGCCAGTGATCTTCTCTCCACCGATCACATTAAACAGCTCCTCAATGATGCCAGGCGCGACCTCGACAAGTATGCCTCGCAATTCGCCAATGGCAACGAGGCGCTTCAAAACGGCATCAAAGCTCAACATCAATCCGCCTTAGACCTCTACGATCAAGACGAACAAATTCCTGTTGAACTCAACTTTGGTAAGCTTTTCGCTCCGGCATTATCCAGACATAGCTGAGCGAAACGCCGTTGAAACAGAACCTGGTTATGCTGGTCCGACTCCTCTTGAGCAAAGAGGGGGCAAGAACTTCAGCACGATCAATGCAATACTGTACAGTCCACTCTCCCGGGGTCGGACACACATCACTTCAACAAATCACAGTATCCCGCCCTTAGTCGATCCTGCTTATTGGTCTCACCCAATTGATGTGACAATGCTCACCGCTGGGTACAGAGTCGCTCGAAAGGCGCTCCGTACGCCTCCCCTGGATAGTATTTTCGTGGAAGAGTTTGAGCCTGGTTTGTCTGTGAGCAATTCGGACGAGGAACTCCAGTCGTACTTGAGGCATTCCGCAGGCAGCGATAGTCATGAGATCGGGACAATGGCGATGATGCCAAGGTCATTAGGAGGGGTGGTTGATACTCAGCTCAAGGTATATGGGCTCCGAAACGTGCGAGTGGCGGATGCGAGTATCATCCCGATGCCTATAAGTGCTCATCTAGTGAGCAAGATGCTTGTCATCCCTCTTTCGACCGATTTAATAAAGCTTACAGGCATCGACGGTTTACATGATCGGCGAAAAGGTATGGATTGCTGCTCTCAAGCAATTTTTTGTCACCGACTTGTTTCTGCAGGCTGCAGATATAATTAAGAGCAGTAAGCATGACAGAGCTGGTCCATTCGTTTACAAGCTTGACCGTGAACTGTAAATATTGTATTGAGCTACTCCGTGCTTGGACCATAAACTGACAGCGAAAAGCGAATGGGTTTTTAGTTACAAAGGCGCAGAACAAAACTTCACGATGTCTCGACAAGTTGTACTTCGTGCTGTCCTACACACTACCAATACGAGTTCCTCGGTTCCGCGCAAACAAACAAACTAAACCATCCTAGTTGTCCATGTATATAAAATCCAAGTTCCAAACCCAACACCCAGCGCCTTGACCACCTTCACCGCGGTCTTGACATGACCCCAGTTCAAATCAATTCCAGTATACACCCTCACAACGTCTCTCACTCTCTTCAAGAACCTCAAACGCCTAAATCACAAAAAATGAGAAAATCGTCATCAATCATACTTTACCTGATCTTCTCAAATAAAGAGAAGATAGTTACGCATCAATATCACAAGCGCCCGGTCTCAACGCGCACCACTGTGGTTGTAGCGGGATAGCCTTGACGCCTCTCTGAATGAACCGATACGCGACGTCGTGTAATCGTGGTAACGCAGTCCTCACATCACCTCCAGGTCCTGACCAGAATAGTTCAGCGGAGGCGGCAGCGCGCGGCCAGGCGATGGAATCGAGATTCGATGGACCGGATTGTTCTGTCCACAAAAGTTGTTGACCTAACGTCAAGTATCGAGGTCATTGAGTATCAAACACTGGTGAGATATAGATTTCAGACGTACCGCCCATAACTAGTTTAGCTTGGTCGGCCGTGAGCCCATTGGTTGGATTGAAGGAGTACGACTTTTGCCAAGTCTTGAAGGGGTCACACCAACTATTGCCATCGATGTTATCTCCGAGCCAGTCCCCAGCTCCACAATCGAGGTAGAAGAAGTCAGATGCGGCATGAATGAGCCTGAATCCTTTCTGTGCTACTGCTGCGACGTGTTGCGACGAGATCCAAACCCTGCACACGCTTGATGTTGGTAATGGCACACAAATGAGGCTGAAAGTCGACGTACAGGACGATCGTGTCATTATGCAGCTGCACTTGATGCTCGAGAGCCATTTCTATTGGTTGGAGCAGGTGAGCACTGGTCATGAGTAATGTGAGGATATACCGTACCTTCCCAAACAACAGGTGTTTTCCCTGCTTGTTCGAGCATAGAGTGCTCAGCTTGTGTGAATGTATCAAGTGCCTGCTCGAGGGTCTTGCCCTGCGATTCTGAAAGAGGGTATCATCAAGACACTTGTATGATTCAGTTGACCCAAAGCTTACTGAGATCCTGCTGGGTCTGGTTGTCCTTCGCATAACAGTTTGTGTTCAACTCATCGCCTCCTGTGCTGAAAAGCTTAGACGGAAACATCGATGCAACGGCTTTGATGAGATTGGCTGTGAATGCTGTTGTGGCAGG